>KZ651349.1:533689-546504 GCA_001010745.2 Gerris buenoi
TTATTATTTTTTTATTATTATTATTTTCAAAATAATTTTTTTTTTAACTCATAATAAATAAATACAAATACTTTAAAAGGATATAATTTTCCAATTATTTGTAGTATGGTGTTCTACAAATTATTCTTAGAAAGGCCTTTTTTATTTGAAAGAAATAAATAATAAGAATATTGTCCTAAAATATATTAATTATTGAGAAAGAAACATTGAAATATTGTGGAGCTTGTGATTATAAAATTAACTAAGTGTACTTACTGCCTTCTTGAAAGTTTTGAGCTTCTTTGCAGCGTAACATCTTTGGAGGCGTTTAAAATCTTTAGATATGTAATCTGGTTGCAAATATTACGTAGAGTCTTTATTTAAATCAAAAATAAAAATTAAAAATAAAAAAATCAAAAATAAAAAATAAAAATTTGTTTCTAACAGAACAACAAAATTATGTATGACATATAAATATTACTTGTTACTGTAGCCTACTATGTATTATGTAACAGTTTGGTTAATTTATATTGGTATCTAAATAAAACATTAAGATTTGTTGCGGGAAAGAATAAGGTCATTATTTTGTCTTTTGGCTTGAAAATCTCAACATTTATTTGCTATTCCCTACAAATTAATTAATTAATTAATTCTAATTTGATTAGATAATTGTCCCTTTTAAATTTTAACAGGCAGGTTCTTCATGAACTAAATAATATGCTAATGGAGTAAAAATATAATAGTATGTTATCAAAAATACAATAGCAAATGTTTAATAAAGATTATTTTCAACCTTTACAGTTGTTCATCAATAGTGAGCTATAATAATTTTATCTTTTGACCATTTTAGTTGGTTATCCATTAACAGTGAGCTATGATTTCATCTTTTGGCCATTTTATTTGGTCATCTATCAATAGTGAGCTATGATTTTATCATTCGACTAACAAACATGCTCGTGGTAGACACATCTATAGTGTTTATGATTTTATTAGTAATTTTCACTAAATCTCTGATAAACCACAAAATTTCATAAGGTTTTGTGACAGTAGTTTATTGAATAATAAATATTATATGGCTCATTTATTACACTTTAAATACTAACTAAATTTTGTTATGCATCCTTATTTTGTTGAATAAACAACCTAACCTTGTATTAATATTTTTTAGGATTTTATTTATTTCTCAATTTTCATATTTATTGTATTTTTTCTCTATCAAACTTCTTGTTGAAAAATGAGTTAAGAGGTTTGGTAGTTCAGTCAATAATTTTTTTATTTGTCCTGAAAGGACGCCATTATAGTTTGGTTTTTTTAAATTAAGTCCAGTAGAATCTAAATTAACCATCAAGCACGGGATAGGAGCCTTGCGGGATAATTGAGAAGATGGTTAAAAGCAAGAAAGGAGAAAATTTTAGAGCTTAAAGTGATTAGTTATTTGTATTTTTTGACAAGAGATGCATAAACTCTGTCAAACCTCGAGTTTAAAGATATTGGATCATCCAGGCACTTATTTACGCTTAATAATTGATAGATAGTGCCTTCATGGTTAAACCCATTGTGGAGCGCTTTAAGTCGAAAAAAAGAGGGTTGCGCTCGGCAAATGTACCTAATGGTTAAGAGGGAAAGACGGTGAATCGGGTGAAGGATAATTGAGGTTCTACTGTAGTTGAAACTAGTTTAAAAATTTGCTATTGTGGTTTTTAATTCCAAACTAATCAATTTTTTTTACTCCTATAATAGTTTCAATAAATCTTTATTGAAATTATCAATTTAGACTTCGCAAAAGTAAATTTGTATGGAATATTGAGTACAAATAAACTAATTTAATTTAAACTGGAAAAAAAGTTAAATGTTTGAGAATATTGTTGAGTAAGAATGATTGATTAATTTAAAAAATCAACAATTTAATTAAACCTCCACATTAATTAATAAAAGGCCTACTTGATATTTCATTATTGAGTATTCTGGAACATAATTTTTAATGTACACTGGAGAACATTTATTATTGTTATTATATCTGTACATATTAATAATGTTCATTCAAATTATATTTTTATAAAATAGATATTTTAAAGCAGTTATACTTATTTAAATAAATAATTTTAATTTTTCATAATTAATTTTTGGAATTTAATAATAATAAACTTAATAACATGTAATTACAAACAAAATGGGGCAGAAGCATGTAAAATGTATATATTTATTTCTTTTTCAGATACACTTAAATAAATTTTATTTAATTTACATGTTATATAATTATTATTATTTTATCAATTTAACAGTAAACTTACACGTAATTTTTATGCTAAACAATTAAAAACAAATAAACTGATGTAAAATAAATATGTAAAGACTTTTTTGAAAGGGTAAAACAGATCAGAGATGTAGAATTACTGGAGCTGTTTTAGATTTTACTACTACCTACAATTTTTACTGGATATTTTAATTACATTATTATAACAAGTGCCAAAATATATATTTTAAAAATAATTTGCTTATTTTATAGATTTAAAAAAATATTCCTATTTTTATTTTTTCCCCCAATCAATTCCTTGATCCTAAGTAGAAAATTGCAAGCAAGCTGTTAATTGGATGCATTATTTTATTCATATAAATTGCTTTAGTTTGATGATTTTTTATTATGTTATCGTGAAGGGTGTCATGACTCTGCTCCCAGCTGATTCTCCCATTTAATTTTAGCATTGCAATTCAAATACTATCTATAGTTTAATTTTAACATGATTAAACTTATTTGATGTAGTATTATTAATAGTATATATCTATTTTTTAAAATATAAAAAGGTTTACTTTTTGTTTTATAAAATACTTTAAAATTAAAATCTTATTCAATTATTTTTTTCTCCCTTCTGGAGGTAAAATCTTGTACGTACCTCGGGAGTAATAATCACTTGTACCCTCGCGATAATTAACTCCCTCGGCTCCGCCTCGGGAGTGAACGTTATGGTTCCCTCGGCTTCGCCTCAGGAACCAACTTCATCGCTCAGGGTGCAATCACTTACTTTACTCCCTTGGTGCTTAAATAACTATTGTTAAATAAATTTTAGTTCATTCTTGTGCAAAACACCGGCACTACATTAGCCGAGTTATTTTTTGACATCTTGGAAAAAGAGGGGAAGAAGTCCAATTCCTTCTGAGGATCTAAGTTATTTTTGTTACATTCTCTAATTTATTAATATCATAGTTTGTTTGTCTTTAGCGCCAAGTAATTATAGCACAATAATAATAATTGTAATAACATTAGATATACATGACACATAATTTTTTACATCCTCTTCAATTTGAACTACAGTCTGCACCAAAGTAGAGTTTTTGCGCTGATAGCACAGGAAATTGAGTGACACCCAGATTGGCCAACCTCTCTGGAGGAAAAAATAAAGCCACTAGGTCTGTGGGTAGGGGTGGGGCAGCGTTTATCCAGAGGGCCTCTCCCCTCCACTAGAGACATTTATCTTTGCCTAGTTGGCCCGACCTTTTGTCCGAGAAAATCTAAAGCTCTCTTGGCTCCCCACCCCATTTGCTAGATTTTCCTGTGCTGTCAACGCACTAACTCTACTTTGGTATAGACAGATTAGTAGAGTGTAAAATACGACTAAATGGATTCCTGTACCCTTTAATATTTTAGGGTGTGAGTTAAGCTGCGAATTTACTTGAGTAGTTGTTTTCATTTAATCAGATGAGCTAATTTCTCAGGAAGAGTCGAATTTATCAGTATGCCTCAGCCTGATCAAAGTGTTGTTGGTACATCAAAGTGAGCACACGCTTGGTTTGTGCTCAATGTGGTCAGGGGTTGAAGACTCAGGTAGGGCTGAAAAATACGAGCCAACTCCCCCCTCTCCTATGTGATAAATATTTATTTATATTATGTAGGGACTTTTCTTATTGATATTGTTTACCTAATTATTACCTTCATTCCTGTTCTGAGGAACGAACACGGTGACTCAATTATCATGCAGGGCGGATCTTGCACTCCTCTTCCCTAGTGCTGAATGGGAAGCAATGCTTATTTGGAGCGAATAAGCATTTAATATAAGGGTCGGAGACTAGGAGTATGTGTAGGAAAAGGGCTGCCCATCTATCATATTATTCATATGGGGGTAAACACGTTGTTGAAGAGAAAAATTGAGGATAAACAAAAATAACCAATTTTCACTCTGTTCACTTCTAGTAGGGAATGTAATGATTTTGTATTATGGATATAGGATTTTGTTTTCTCATGTTAACCAATGTCCCACTATAACAATAAAATAAATTCAACTTCTACAAATGATATTCCCCTACTTTTAGATTTATAAAACAAAAATTGCTCCTAGTTATTTCATTATATTAGATTTATTAGCCTAAGAGAAGTATTATACTTTTAAAAATACTCTTTTTTTCAAGTTCAATCTTTTCACAATATTAATTTATAAAACTCTTCACTCATTAATTGAAGCACCATTGTACTAGATTTAATTAGATGCTTCTTTTTTTCTTTTATTATTTTTTTATTATTAAATCACTTATTACTTTTGGTGAGAAATGTAGTTACTTATTTTGTAAGGGTCAAGACTCAGGTATTTGATTTGTTCATTTGCATATTCCTCTGCTATACGACTACCTGGTTTGGGTCTTGGTTATATTATAACGATCTAAAGTGATGTCTTCCTTTTCTTTCTTATTTCTTATCCCCTCTTTCTGTTTTCAACACTCTAAAAACACATTTCAACCGCTGTTTCTTCATTCTAATTTTGTTTCATAATCCTCTTTTTTGAACTTATCAGATTAAAATATTTTATATATTTATAAAACCTCTTATAAAATATTAAAAAAAAAAAAAATCTTATTTATAATAATTATTACCAGAAGTTTTAGTTTTCATGAAAAAATCTTAACTTAAGAAAAATCTTCATCTAATATCATTCTACCAGGATCACTTACTCTTGTGGATTTTATTATCGGGAGCAATATTTTGTTCTACACAGAACTCTGCTGTTAAGATTAACAGGTAATTTAATCATTCCTAATATATTTTATATTTGTAATTATTTTTACTTTAATTAACACCTGCAAGTTTGGAGCTCTTGATTGTATATTTATTTGTTTTGTTGGGTGTTGGACTTGATTGTATATTTTTATGTATTAATACAAGAGTATATGTACCAATTAACTGATGATAAACTGTAATGGTTGAAACCGGTGTGTATTAAACATAAACTGTAGTGGCTTTAGAAACAATTAAGTGACCATTTTGCATTTTGAGTTTTATTCCCGTTTATATTTTGTTAAAAAAGAGTTTAAATTAATTTTTTTTATTCCAAAATTTAATTCTTATTTTTACACTTTGATGTGTTCAGCGCACAATTTTCTTGTTTTTATACAAATAAACTGATCCTGATATAATGCTAAACATGTCTAAAATTAATTATTCCAAAATACAGTAGAAACAAGCTATAGTTGACTAATAAAGTAATAGCTGATGGTTGTCTGCTACTTTGAAAGTCCTTATAACAAATTATTATTTCAAACGATAATAATACAAAAGAATGTAATTCAATGAAAGCACTGTACTTAGCTATAAAAATTGTTAGTTACACAGTAAATAGCCTTAAACATAGGTTTAAAACGTCGATCAACGTTTAACAGTCTCACGTCGATCTCCGACATGAAATGACTCACCTCTCGCCAAAAATGTTTTTATTCTTGTGACTCTTTTCCTTCCGCAATAGGCACCGATGATGGCCTTTTAAAGGCTGAAAGCTGCTTTGCAAATAAAGATTTTACTTCACGTGGAGAGACAGTTTGTGTTATTTCTTTTCTATAGGTTTAAAAAGTAATTAACGAATACTAACAATCAGAATCTGATGTAGGGTCTTGCTTCGGGCAGCACCTTGTGGAATTTCATAAAAAAAACTCATCTTTTTGTCCGCTATAAGCAACGCCCGCTATATAAGGGTCTGTATAGTAAGGTTCTACTGAGTATTAGCCTTTTTTTTGTATTTAATACCTTATGATAATCAAATATCAAATCCAATACTTAAAATATAGTAAAATAGAAATTCTAGTCATTTATAACCACAGGTCTTTTCAATTGTCTTCTAATATTCTAAACAATACTGTTAGATTTAGTTATAACGAATTGTGCTGGCATAATAAACATATTATTTTACTCTGATCAATTCATATTATGTTGTCTTCATAACGAGAAAGTTACAAAATGAATCCAACAACAGGTTGGAAATTATCAACATTTAAGAAAACCCGAAGGGCATCTAGAAGGACGGTGACACAACTTGAAAGAAAATTAGTAAGATCTGGTAGAGGACCAGGATCAGAAAAAGAGGTAGAGCTAATGAGAACAGTCTCCACTCGGGACAGATTACGTCTAAGACAGTTTTCTCAGACCCAGATTTAGGTCGTTAGACCTAAATCTGGGTTAGACCTGATCGTTAGATGTTATATCCTTATGTGTACTGAAGTAATAGTTTTCTTGAATCGTGATTTTTTTCAGAGAGAAAAATCAACAAGGAATAAAGGCAGATCAAATGCACTTAAAGAGTCGAGTTATCAATCAGTTGTTTTGAGACAAACCCTGGACCCTGAGATCCATATTTGATTCTAGGCAGTGTAGATAATTTTTATTTATCTTTCTCCCCTCTATATGGGTATTATAACATAACACATTTAGTTTAGTTCCTCTTTCATAAAAAAATTACTTAACCAAAACCGTAAAGTAGTCGACCAAAAAAGACACCTTTAAAATTTTACCTTTTTTTGCTCCTTCTCCTACCCTCTGATAAATGCTTTGAAAATTAAGGTGGAGATACTTGTTAGCATTAGGTACTGAGTAAATAATACCATAATAGTAAAAATAATACCATAATGTTAAAATAATACCATAATGTAATCTAAATACCACAAAATCTCCGTCAACACTACTAATGAAATACTTGTTAGCATTTGCCCCGAATGAGCATGCGTTTCCGTTCCGTCGTGGCCATTTCTAAGCAAATCGGGGCGAACGCATGCTCATTCGGGGACGAATGTATGCTCATTTGGGGCAAATGCTCTAGTGTGTCCCTGCCTTTATAGTTGTGGCTTTAATCATAAACTGATATATCACTAAATTTAATTTCACCAATACTAGTCTATACTAGGGATGGGAGGAACGGAACGTAACTATAAAAATAACTAGGTCCTGCGTTGGAACGGTTCCAATCGTTCCAAGATTTCATGGAACTACGTTATTTTTGGAACGACTTTGAAATTTTTATTTTACACGAAATGTCTATTTTTATTTATTTAACAATATTTTTGTCTTAATTCAATTCAAATTAAAAATTATATTTTTGTAAAAAAATATATATTTAAGTGATTATGGAAAAAAATAATACGAAACGTAACTGATTAAAGAGGCAACTGTAACGAGAGCGAGCAAAAGCAAGCATCAATGAAACTAAATAACNATTATTAAATGAGCTGTTAAATATTATTATTAAATAATTATTAAATATGATTATAAAATAATGATTTTTCTTACAAAAAATAAAATAATAGTACTTAACCTTGTGAGCATAAGGCCATATGTTAGGTACTGATTGATTTCCTTTTGTACTAATCCTTAGATAAAATTAATTTATAAGTTTTTGACAGGTTTATGATATATTATGTTCTTAAACCGAGACCTTTTCTTCTTTTTAATATCTTATCTAACCTATGTCATTCAGTTATAACAAGTAATGCATAAAAAGATGTACTCAACTTATAAATTTCTTTTAGTTAGATTTTAAATTGAAGATTGGACGGACTGATTGAAATTCATGTACTGGAACTAATTTAGAAACACCATCTTAGGTAAGATGCAGTTAATTATGTCTGATCTCCTTATAACGAACTTCTATACAGCGAAAATCTCTATATAACGATTTTTTTGTCCCACAAATTCTCTACTTAAAAGTGTTTCTATGGAAAATAAATTCTATGTAAAGAAATTTCTATAAGTACAACAAATTTATTTCTGGAACCATCAGATTCTTTATGTGGAGGTCCGACTGTATTTAGATGAAGATAGAATCATATTATTTTTAACTTTCTCATAAAAAGAGAAAGTATTGTGATGACACGAAAATTCGATTTTGATGGATTTACCCGTTTTGAGGTCCCAAAAAAGTGGTTTTGAAACAATGTCGGGGCTTGAGCCTAAACTACTGGGCCGATTTTGACGAAATTTGGCATACATGTTCAGAAAAATCATACCCCGAGGCGAAATCGAGAAATGAATATTAGGTCCAATTTTTTTGTTATTTTGGTATCCACTAATCCACTGTATTAAGCAATATGCAAGCAGATAATTGTTGTAAAGTATTGTAAGCTTCGCTCTTAGTAAAAGATACTGAAAATAGACAACAGTTAGCCAATCAAATGGTTGGCTGCATTGCACTCATCCCCCCCCCCCACCCCTCTGATGACGGTTGCCTTGTTGTGAAAGGCAGTAGTTTTTCGGAATAGAATAAATTAGGTTTTTGTCCGCTAGGAGCTCTGATAGATACCTAAAATGTTTATATAAAATTTATAAAACATTTACTTCAGCGCTCCTACTGGCGAAATAAGTACTTAAAAGTGAGTTACCTCTGAGCTACCTCCTGTTAGTTCTTAACTTCCTGGTACTAAATTTAAGACAGAACCGTCATATTTTTCATGTGTTTTTTTTGTGACAGAAAATTTTGTCTGACCCTAGTCCAAAAACATATCCATATCCATATTAACAGCTGCTTATTTTGAACTACGATTTCAATTTTTTGCCGTTTTTAGTGACTTGAAAATTGCTTTTCTGTAAATACAAACATTTGACTCAATAATTTACCATTTACCTCTTAGTTATAGATATGGAACTTGCAACTTAAAAATATACTTAATGTTTCCATTCATGGAAAGTGGGGAGCATTAATGGTAACTTTCAGATTTGAATAAATATCTTTTTGAACGAACATAAAGTTTTTTTTAAAGATATTTACGAAGATGTAAAAAAGAAAAAAAATAAAAAAATCCTTAAATGATTCTACCATCCTCCGCTCACCCTCACTATCAGCAACTTTTAGGATATTTAATAGTACCTATGCGAAGAAGAAATACAACCTATTTCTAAAATTCCGTAAACTATTCGTTCTAATTGGTTTAATTTGCCTGGACTATTATTACAGTATTTTGATTATTAGTTCCGCATTTTTGTCGTTTACTATGACACAATACTATTTATTATATTACTGATTATCTTTTTTCCAGCCTTGTTATTAAAATCAATACACAAAACAATATCAAATACTAGTGGGTCAGCAAATCTGCAAGAGAGCTGCAGTAAGCTAAATTTATGTTATATTATCAAAATTACTTTAAATCAATTTATTAATGAAAAAATCGGTCCGAGACAACTCAGACAAACTTTCTCATATACGAGTTCATAATTACTTAGCCCATTTTTGCCATTTATTATTTTTCGTAGGTACATTTAATTATTATTAAACATTTAATCGAAGTTTATCATAAAAATTACTTTTCCTTGGCGGGGAATCGAACCAAGCCTCTCTATGTCCGCGTTTAAAGCTATTTTCTCTGTTACTAGATTTTTCCCGGGAAAACAGCTTATATCGTTAGATTCGTATTTAAATGGACTACATTATAGAATTGTTTAATCAAAATCGTCCGAACCGTTTTCGAGAAATAATTTTTTTTCACGTTTTTTCGGAGTTTTTGAGGGGTAGCGCCCCCGAATTTGGAGCTAAAATTCATTTCGCGATTTCCCCTCGGGGTATGATTTTTTGAACATTAATGCCAAATTTTTCAAAATCGCCCCAGTAGTATATAGGCTCTAGGCATCTGCACAGACATTTTTTTTAAAAAACACCTTTTTGGACTCAGGGGACCTCAAAACGTGTAAATCCATCAAAATCTCAAAATTGAAGTTTCCCGCCATCACAATACTTTCTCTTTATATGAGGAAGTAAAAAGAAAAGCAATTAAAACGAATCATACGTAAATTATATTTAAAATATAATATGTTTTTGATAGACCTTATGTGACAGAATAACAGCTATAGCTACGGATTAAGCAAAGAATTAATTGAGAGAACAAATCGGAAAAGGATTTTTTTAATCCAACCAAATTCATTAATTGGGAATTCATTCATTCATTTTTTTTGTACACAATTGTATTTAAGCATACAAATAATGTTATTTGGGTACATAATGAGAATTATGCATTATCCATAAAAGATTATGTACCTACTATTATTTTACATATGTCCATGTGTATCGTGTGTAGTAAATGATTCAGAAATTTGTGTAAAAAACGAATAAAATCAATGTATTTCCTGAAACGAACTAGAACCAGATTTTTACTTTCTCATATAAAGAGAAGGTATTGTGATGGGGTGAAATGTCAATTTGATGGATTTACACGTTTTGAAGTACCCTGAGTCCAAAAAGTGGTTCTTACTTTTACTTTTTCACATAAAGAGAAAGTATTGTGATGGCGCAAAAATTAGATTTTGATGGATTTACACATTTTGAAGTCCCATGGGTCCAAAAAAGGGGTTTTTAAAAATTTCTGTCTGTGCAGACGCCTGGAGCCTAAACTACTAGGTCGAATTTGACGAAATTTGGCATACATTTTCAGAAAAATTATACTCCGAGGTGAAATCAAGAAATTAATTTTAGCAATAGAGTAGTTCCCCCAAATTTGGGGAACATCTTTTTTTTTCTTTTTTTTTCAAAGTTTTGGGGGCCCCTTAAATATAGAGCTAAAATTAATTTCTCGATTCATCTCGGGAAGTCAAATGTGATCGAAATCTTCCCAATAGGCTCCACGCGTCTGCACAGATTATACAGACAGTGGACAGATTTTTTAAAATCAAACCTTTCATGGACTGAGAGGACTTAAAACGTGTACATCCATCAAAATAGAATTTTTGAACACAATACTTTTTTTTATATGAGAAAGTAAAAATAAAACTTATTTGTTTAATATAAATTTGATCCAAATTTTACTTTTTACTACGTTTTTATTAGCTTGCTTTCTAGTTTGTTTGTTTGTCCAGTACAAATCTTGCAATCGATTTTTAACTGACTTCCCGAATAGCTAGACATTTGAAACTTTTAGAATAGCTAGGATGACAATGCATTATATTAATACTTTTAGCCATCTTTCAGCAGAATTTAATTCGTTTTGAGCAAATTTTGCTGTATGGAAAGTTAGTTCGGGAAAAATCCGCAAGTAATTTTATTTGTTTTGACATGTCCCATATTTACAATTCTCATTTTGACAGGTTTCAAATTTATGATTTATGACAGAAAATTCAAAAACGTAGTATATAAAAAGTTATTTTTCTCGTGCAACGTGCAATTATTAATTTTAATCCTATTTTGTGATTTATATTTCCCTTATGTCTTTAAACTTCCTTAACTGTTAACTGATATTAATTGCGATTTATTTATTAAAATAATTTACATACTTGTAAAATATTAAAACGCATTTTAATCCCGTAACATTTTCATCATAAATATATTTATTTATATAAGAAAAATTAGCTTCAAAGTGCATCAATTAATCTTACAAATTCAATAATTAATTGAACGAATTAAAAATAATTTTTTAACAAATATTCATCCACATGAGGTACTCATCAATCAAATCATAAAAACACTTCAATTTGAATACGTTTATAATCCATCAATGGATATTGTTGAACACTTGAAAATAAAATAACATAAACAACATTAAGGAAAAATCAATGATTCTTTAGAAAACTTAAAACTCTAAAAAATTTTAAGACTAATTTAAAAATTTTAATAAAAAAATCGATTAGCTTAAAGCGAATTAAAAACATTCTTCATATATACGATCAATTAAGACAAACTTATAATCAAAAATATTATGTAATTAATAAACGTAATTTAACCAAGCTTAAATTACATATTGATAAACATAACAAAGAAGTAAACAAAACAATTGAAAAAATTAAAATTAGTGGGGGAAGAATAAAAATTAGTAGAGTAGTATATAAAGAAATTGAAATAATCTTTTTATATAACTGATAATATTTACAATAGATAACGTTTATTCACATTAATCTCAATTCTTGCTCGTTCTATTATCAAATAGATAAGAATATAATTTTATCTAGTTTATTTGTGAACTTTAAGGCAGAATGTCGTGTATTTTACATATTAGTGTTGTAGCTTTGCACCTTGTAAGAAACTAGAGTTTCGTTTTTAAACAATTAATATTTGAAATATGTTCCTAATTTTTTAATTTTTGTATTTTTTTTTATGTTTAACTTTATCAATTTGTAGTTATCTCAATAGTACCGTGATATTTTATATTGTTGGTAGACATTAATGTCTTCATTTTGTTTTAGATAATATTAATTTTTATTCATAATAATTGGTAAGTTTATATAATATTTTTATACTTCTGTGCGTTTAAAAATAATTTAGTAACTATTTTGATTATTCTATTTTGGATATAATTCATATTAGATAGTTCCAGTTCCAAAAATTAGTTGGGGTAGTTAGTTAGTAGGTAATTTACTTTTATTGTTCGGTTCATTAAAAAACTTGAGATAAGATAGTGCATATATATATATGTATATATTTTGCTTCCGAGCTTACCGAAGGTAACGGAAGCTATGTGATATTCTGAAGAACGAAAAAATTTTAGGTCTCCGATTTCAAAAATTCCAAGACAGAAATCCGTTTCAGACACCAGGGAACATTTTTGGTTCCGTGTCTGTCTGTCGGTCTGTCGTCAATTTTTTGCGAACCAACATATCTTAAAAACTAATT
>KZ651350.1:0-10147 GCA_001010745.2 Gerris buenoi
CAATTAGAAACAAAATCAAAATAGACTGCCAATTAGAGTGGCACAGAGCTTCCTAGCATCATATCACGCACTTCATTGTTACATTGACATTAACATTATTGTTATATTACTTTATTGTTATCATGTTTATTTTCTAAAAACTATTAATAGCTTAGCGATCATTAACACTACATAGCGGTGTCGCTGTTGGTTTTACTAAAAAATGTTTGTCTCATTGAATATATGAATTTTGATTTTTTTCCCGGCCTAAAATTCTAATTTTAAAATATGAAGTTTACGTTTACGTGAGCGTTACGCGTGAACGGATGACGTTGTCCAACGAACTCGTCCTGAGCATTGGTAAAATGAACATGTTTACCAAATTTCATCTAAATCGGTCAAGAATTACTCAAGTTATCGTCGGACGTTTCAAAANTCCTAGCATCATATCACGTACTTCATTGTTATATTGACATTAACATTATTGTTATATTACTTTATTGTTATCATGTTTATTTTCTAAAAACTATTAATAGTTTAGCGATCATTAACACTACATAGCGGTGTCGCTGTTGGTTTTACTAAAAAATGTTATTTAAAAAAAATGTTTGTCTCATTGAATATATGAATTTTGATTTTTTTCCCGGCCTAAAATTCTAATTTTAAATATGAAGTTTACGTTTACGTGAGCGTTACGCGTGAACGGATGACGTTGTCCAACGAACTCGTCCTGAGCATTGGTAAAATGAACATGTTTACCAAATTTCATCTAAATCGGTCAAGAATTACTCAAGTTATCGTCGGACGTTTCAAAATTTGCGGACACACAGACCGACAGACAGTCACGAGACCAAAAATGTTCCCTGATGTCTGAAACGGATTTCTGTCTTGGAATTTAAGAGTTTAGTTAATTAATTACGAGAATTAACTTACTAATTTCTGACAGTTCTGGTAGTTTTTGTTTTCTGATGTTATTTGAGAAGTAAATCAGTCGAGCCTAAACAACAGGTAAACACTATTTTAATTACATATGCTTTAAGTTTTTATCCAGTACTTAAAGTAAGTCTTTGTTTTTAATCAATAGATTGTTTAATCAATTTAAAACCTATGATAGATTAATAAAATGCTTGCCAATATCCTAAGATGAAGCAACGAATTTTTTCAAATCTTTAATCAACAAAGAAAAACAAGGCAAAACAATTAATACCAATAAAAAGCTTTCAGTCTTAATTCAACAAGGTCTGTTTCTTGATTCAACTCCAAACAAAAGAATAGTTGGAATTTAGAAGTTTAATCAGTTAAATAAGTTAAGACTGCTGATAAGAAGAGATATGCAGCTGACTCAAATAATTACAAGTGAATGGAAATCTCTACTTAGCAAATACTTCAAGTTCATTAATTAACCCGATTTACCAAGCGAGAATAAAACTTTATTCTTCTTTACTATTCCAGCTTTGCATTCCGTTTTAGAGATATCGGTGTTTTTCGATCTTTGGATTTTTTTAAAATTTTGGTTACAAATTAATAAATTAGGTTTATGGCATTCAATTTTCTTTCGGAATCTCTGATATTGATTAAAATTTCCTACCTCACTGCTTAATCACTGTCAAATTGAGGATAATTTAAAAATTTAATTTTTTCTCAAAATCTTCTTTCTTTTCTATGAGCTATACTACTTATTATTGAGACTAGCTAGACAATTTACGATTTCACTTTTTGACAAGTTTTGTGAGATTGTAAATTGAAAGAGTACAGGAACCAAAATAAAAGACATGACACCTTGATTGAAATCGCTGTGACTTTTGGTATAGATAAAGAAGATGTCAAGAAACGTATTGATCCTCAAAATCAATGCTCGTCATGAGGTGAAAATTCCTAAAACCCATCCCATTTTTGTACGTCAGATTTAGTTTGTCCATATCGCCCGTCCGTGATTAAATCTATTATTACTCTCTCTGATACCGTACTCTTCCTCTAGAAAGTCAAGGGTATATCCAGTACAAATTAAGGCGTGGTTGACAGCTTTTCTCATTTTTAATAATAATCAAAGCATCGGCAGCAACAAGTACATCATCTTCATCATACACCATGGTGAATTTGCCAGTTGCAGTGTGGACGAATGAATTTACTGTGGTGGTGTCTGGCTGTCAGACGGCTTTCCAACTTGGCCTTGCCAACTCGCATTATATGGTGCACTTTACGTACTAGGGATCTTTTCCTTCAGTTGCTATCATGACCTGAGAGTAATCATTTTTATCGTTTGTAAAAGTTTCTTTTAGTGGTTGTAAATTTTAACCTAGAATGGGTGTTATAAAACACCACACATATATTATATACATATAATACATAATACTTATGCATGATTCTCTGATTATTCTTTGCTAGTAAATTTCAGTACACCTATTCCTAATGTTTTTACTCTTTGCATAAATGTTTTCCTATTAATAAAGCTCTATTATTATTATTTACAAATACTCTCAGAAAATAGAAAAAACGAAGTTATTTTAATATAATTAGTTTCTATTTATTATGAGATTTATAACGTGCAATGTCTCCGTAGTGTCTGGATAGAGCCCACAGAGATATCGCTTGTTACTTATTCCCTTAAATATAAAGAGCACCCTGCATTCGGAGGGTACCTATGGATCAACACACAATACCGCATATATGAGTTGGTGAGGTAATGACATAATTTTAGAATGGGATCGGTCACTTTCTGAACCTACTCAATGTGGTCATCATAGTGATTCATTTCCCACCTGTATGGTTGTAATAGGGGTCCAGGAAGGTGAGACAAATATATACACGTATATGTATTAAAAGTTTCATACATCCCGCGCTAGTCTCGTGCTAGGAATCAATGGCTATGATTCCTCACGAATTGCTAANGCAACGAATTTTTTCAAATCTTTAATCAACAAAGAAAAACAAGGCAAAACAATTAATACCAATAAAAAGCTTTCAGTCTTAATTCAACAAGGTCTGTTTCTTGATTCAACTCCAAACAAAAGAATAGTTGGAATTTAGAAGTTTAATCAGTTAAATAAGTTAAGACTGCTGATAAGAAGAGATATGCAGCTGACTCAAATAATTACAAGTGAATGGAAATCTCTACTTAGCAAATACTTCAAGTTCATTAATTAACCCGATTTACCAAGCGAGAATAAAACTATTCTTCTTCTTTACTATTTATTCTTCTTTACTATTCGAGCTTTATCTTTCGTTTTAGAGATATCGGTGTTTTTCGACCTTTGGATTTTTTCATCATTTTTGTTACAAATTAATAAATTAGGTTTATGGCATTCAAAAGAGCATTCAATTTTCTTTCAGAATCTCTGATATTGGTTAAAATTTCCTACCTCACTGCTTAATTACTGTCAGATTGAGGATAATTTAAAAATTTAATTTTTTCTCAAAATTCTTCTTTCTTTTCTATGAGCTATACTACTTATTATTGAGACTAGCTAGACAAGTGACGTCTTAACTTTTTGCCAGGTTTTGTAGGATTATAAATTGAAAGAGTACAGGAACCAAAATAAAAGACATGACACCTTGATTGAAATCGCTGTGACTTTTGGTATAGATAAGGAAGATGTCAAGAAACGTATTGATCCTCAAAATCAATGCTCGTCATGAGGTGAAAATTCCTAAAACCCATCCCATTTTTGTACGTCAGATTTAGTTTGTCCATGTCGCCCGTCCGTGATAAAATCTATAATTACTTCACTTGCTGGATATCGTCCTATTCCTCAAGAAAGTCAAGGGTATATCCAGTACACATTAAGGCGTGGTTGAAGGCTTTTCTCATTTTTAATAATAATCAAAGCATCAGCAGCAACAAGTACATCATCTTCATCATACACCATGGTGAATTTGCCAGTTGCAGTGTGGACGAATGAATTTACTGTGGTGGTGTCTGGCTGTCAGACGGCTTTCCAACTTGGCCTTGCCAACTCGCATTATATGGTGCACTTTACGTACTAGGATCAGGATCTTTTCCTTCAGTTGCTATCATGACCTGAGAGTAATCATTTTTATCGTTTGTAAAAGTTTCTTTTAGTGGTTGTAAATTTTAACCTAGAATGGGTGTTATAAAACACCACACATATATTATATACATATAATACATAATACTTATGCATGATTCTCTGATTATTCTTTGCTAGTAAATTTCAGTACACCTATTCCTAATGTTTTTACTCTTTGCATAAATGTTTTCCTATTAATAAAGCTCTATTATTATTATTTACAAATACTCTCAGAAAATAGAAAAAACGAAGTTATTTTAATATAATTAGTTTCTATTTATTATGAGATTTATAACGTGCAATGTCTCCGTAGTGTCTGGATAGAGCCCACAGAGATATCGCTTGTTACTTATTCCCTTAAATATAAAGAGCACCCTGCATTCGGAGGGTACCTATGGATCAACACACAATACCGCATATATGAGTTGGTGAGGTAATGACATAATTTTAGAATGGGATCGGTCACTTTCTGAACCTACTCAATGTGGTCATCATAGTGATTCATTTCCCACCTGTATGGTTGTAATAGGGGTCCAGGAAGGTGAGACAAATATATACACGTATATGTATTAAAAGTTTCATACATCCCGCGCTAGTCTCGTGCTAGGAATCAATGGCTATGATTCCTCACGAATTGCTAATTATTTGCTATTGTATCATGTAAGCCAATCTATTAAATGAAATCCCTCAATAGTTAGGTTTCCTAAATCTTCAGAAAAACTATTCAGGACTACATTATACATCATTCGCTACATACTAAATTATATATCAATCACTACATTAAGGCTAGGGGCACATTGGGGCCAAAACAGCCTGCACACTATCTGCGGAGGCTGTCTCCAGGTGCAAAATATTGTTGGAGGGCGACATCTTTTACACCGGGGCAGACAGCCCACAGACAGTCTGCAGACTGTTTTGCCCACAGTGTGCGGTGTGCGCCTAGCCTAATAAGATTCTTAATGCTATGTCTATTTATTACCCGTAAAAATGCCTCAATTTTATTATTAAATAAGATAAATAACCACTTTCTAATTATTATACACACAAATTATACTCACAACGATCTTAATTGATAGTGTAAATTTAAAAACCATAAATAACCACTTTCTAATTATTATACACACAAATTATACTCACAACGATCTTAATTGATAGTGTAAATTTAAAAACCATAAATATTTATCTCCACTTCAAGAGATATCTTATAAATAAGTAAATTAAAAAAAAAAAAAAGCTAATGCAGTCAAAATGATCCAGAATTAAATAATAGAAGGTTAAGTCGTCAAACTATGTAAAACCAATGACAATGTGCAACAGTGTACAACGATGTAAACAATGCCAATGTGAACAAAGAGAGTAATGAATATAATAAAGAGGCCTAGCAATGCAGACCATAGGGGAGAGGAGTTAAGTGATCTGTCTATATAAGTAGTCATTATACATTGAAGTAAAATGAAAACCAGTCAAATAACCAGGCGGCCGTCCTAACGGTACCAGGGGAATGCATGCTACCCAACAACGGACGACCGCTTGGGCGGCCGATGCCATGCGCCATTATTTAATCTCTCCCCACTCCTAGGAATGGTAAATCGGCCCAGTAGTCCAGTAGAGTCTCAGACATCGACATTAGTTAATCAGTTGTACAGTAGTGTTCAGTGTTGTGATTTGTGCTTTCAACTGCCCACGCTTGGTGTAACTATAGCGCGCGTATTTTTCTCGCATCGGTCTCTTTCTCTGCCGGTATATATTACATTCGTAAACTGAATTATTAGCTTCACAAATAATTACTTTATACAATGCTTGATATCATTGGTTTTTTACTTTAATATTACATTTTTAGTCATAATGAGCAATCGAGGGTGTCGTCGTAAACGACGGTTATCAACAAAACATGGTAATACTTAAATATGTAAATTAATTTAAATTACATTATATTTTATATTATGATCATTGGTTTGGCTAAGGCTCTCCCTGTCCGAGTAAGTTCTAATAGGTTAAATCCATCCAATACTAGTAAATAATGTTTGTCTACCATCCCCTCTCTATTCTCTGTCTCTCACAAACATTTTCTTTCCAAAATCACTCAACTTGTTTAAATTTAAAAACATTTTCTGACAACGCTAAGACACAAAGTTCTATGAGACACTGCGGAACATTGTATTTAAGAAAAAAGATCTTAATAAATCTAAAGTGGAAAATAAATATAAATTAAATAACGGTAAACTTTTAACCTTATTGTGGTGCGTAATTGCCAAGTCTTGCCTATTAGCCTTGAGAGAGTTAAAGAGCCTGAATTTTTAATTTTTCACTTTATTGTAAATTAAGTCTACCTACACATAAAAATTTCAAGTTTCTAGGATTGCAAAAAGTGCCTAGAATATTTCTGAGTTCGTCAATAAATCACTTAGTGAGTGTCAAAATAACAAAAACTTTAGGCTCATATAACTAATATGGATAGAGGTGTGACATTTTATTTTTGATTCAGTTTCTAATGAACTCTAATTTTGAAATGAATTTTATACTTCTAAGTATCTTAAATGAAATAAGTGAGGGAGGACCAAGGTGCCCTGAGCTGGTTTTAGTAATGGAAAGAATGAATGAGCTCGATTTGGCGGAGGAACTGCTCCCAGATTGTTAAAGAAGTTATGCGTTACTTTAACAAACTTACTATTATTTTTATTGAGATATTTAAATACACATATGTATAAGTATTTTATAAAAAGGAAATCTTACCACTTGAGGGGCAGTAAAAGATTTTTAGTTATTTATGCTGTTGTATTAAAATTATTATTATAATTTTGTTTAACCTTTATAAATACAATTATCTTGAATATAATGTAGAATTACTCTTTCTTTATTGTTATGTGTAGTAAGATCGATTCAGTATCTTTATACTATTTGATCACAAGGTTAAAAAAAAAGTCCTGGACTTAACTATAATATGTCCCAAGATTGGCCCAAGTTGAATTAACCTATATATTTTTATGAACATTATTTATGATATTCTCCTAGTACTTGCTGGATACCTGTGTTCACTACGAAGTATTTTTTAATTTAATATTTTTATGAACCAACACCGAGAAAAATGAAAATTCTTTTGATTAGCGAGATTGCCCGACCGGCCTGGGATCAATTTCCTTTCCTTTATTACGATGTCCTTATTGTCCCCCTTAGCGATCCAATTTAAGAAAATCTCTTCTTGGAAACATATTACCATGTCATATAAAATTATTTTATTTCAGAGTAGTAGAAATTATGTCAATTAGGGAATAGAAATAGACATTTTATGTGGCCTCCGATACGCAAGCTGGCTAATCGTAAAAATATTTCCAGGCGAACATCTAGGGCTGAGATGAATCTATTTTAATTCATGGTCACAGGTCACATGATACCAGAGATATCGTGATTCACATGATTTATTATTATTTTATGTTATATTTCAATTTTATTGCTCTTTTCCTTCGTTAGTATTACTTTTTTAATTAAATACATTTATTTGTAGACGACCCGGAAAGAGATAATCTGGAAGCTATTCCAGGTCCAAGTAGGAGAGTTTTGCATCGCAGAGGTCGATCTAGTTCCCAAGAAGGCGAACATAATAAGACTTCAAACGACTCCGTCATAGATGAGGTGCCTTTAGCTCAAAAGGAGGGTTCCTGGATGGGTATCCCTGGTCCATCCGATGCAAAAATTGCGTTATTTATGAAAGAGTTTTATGACAGTGAAGACGATCAAGATCACTATTCAGGGAGCGAGAGCAATTCTAATAGTAGCTATTTATTTAGTGACGAAGAAGCAGGTGATGAAGACGAAGCAAGCGAAAGTCCAAGGGTAAGCGACAGCGGATTATACCAGGTACCTGCAGTCCCCCAACCCGCCTTTGTTTGGACACGTGAGTGCCCCCAAACAACAAGAATACCCTTCACTGGAACTCCAGGATTAAAAGTTCCTGTCCCTCAAGAAAAGACTCCTCTAAATTTCTTCAAAATGTTAGCGGATGATAATTTTTTTGACCTGTGCATTTCCAAAGCAAATGAGCTTGGACAGTCCCTACACCAAGAAAAAACGAGGTGGAGGCCCCTCACTAAAATTGAATTTACAACATGGCTAGGACTACTCTTACATATGGGGACTGTTAAATGTCATAGAATCCCCGATTATTGGAAAAAGAGTAGATTGTTTTCACTCGAGTTGTTCTCTAAGATGATGGCTAGAGATAGATTTTTGTCCATTCTGCGATCTCTAAACTTTTGTGGAGGACAAACCCTAGGATCCGAAAAAGATGAAGAGCCAGGCAATCAAGACACACCGCCGGATCCACTGATGAAGATTCGACCGTTATTGGATTTTTTTCACAATAAAATGTCGGAGATTTATTACCCTGACAAAAACTTATTTATCGACAAACCAATGGTATTCTGGAAAGGTCGCATAGTCTCTAAACAATATGTAAAGGTAAAAACACATAAATTCGGGTTAAAAATGTATATGTTGACTGAGGTAAATGGCATGGTCCAAAAAATAATCATCAATTCAGAACGAAACGATCAAGATCTCGGAGGCCAAGATCATGCTTCACGCGTAGTGACAAAACTAATGGAGGATAATCTTGGCGTCGGTCATAGTCTATTCATGGACAATTTTTTTAATGATTTGCATCTAACACAGTTTATGTTACACAATAAAACTTATGTTTCGGGAATACTGAGAAACAATAGTCAAGACATACCGAGGGATGAGCTTTATGAAAGGTGGAAGATCGGGAAAGGCCAGTGTGAAAGTGTTTACTCTCAAGATGGAATATGTGTCCTGCGGTGGAACGACAGAAAGGAAAGCCTCTTCATTTCATCAGAGTTCAAAGCCGATATGGAAGAAGTAGTCAACAGAAAAGGAAAAAAAGTCAAGAAACCACAGGCGATTGCGAAGTATTACGAGTCTATAGGTGAGATTGACAAAATGTGTCAAATTATGACCTACTATTCCTTAGAAAGGAAAGCTTTGCGATGGTACAAAAAAATGAGCATTCATATAATCCAAGTTATTGTGTTTAATAGCTTTGTGCTGTATAACAAGTATGCCACCAAAAAAGTTTCGTTCTACGATTATAGGAACACTCTGGTCGATCAGCTTCTGCCACTTACAGATCTCAATGAAGCATTACATCAGAAAGATTTACCCACTTGGGTCAATCCCACACATTTCCCACGATCTGTGCCTTCCAGCGAGAAGGGGAAAAAATTGTACAGACGATGCCGAATCTGTCAGTTGAATATGAAAAGGACTAACTCTGGATTTTACTGTCCAGGATGCAAAGATGAACCAGGCTTGTGCTTAGACAATTGTTTTGTGAAGTGGCACAATGACAAAGAATAGTTATTTTATTGTATATTATGTTATTATATTTTTTGTTTCATTTGAAATAAAACCAAGCCTTTCAAAGTTCCTCTATTTTTTATTATTATTATAATGTTATTTTTTTAATAATTTAATAATAACCATTTATTATATTTTCACCGTTATTCATGCTACCTATATTTTTATTAATATGTAGTTAAGTTTGTGATCTTTATTTATACCTACTACTTTTTTTTTTTTTTTAATCATCAACGGTATGATTTTTTTTTCTACAGTACCAACATTGAAATGGTTTTGTTACCTAGAATTTAAAGTTATTATAAACTGCTTTTTTATATTTCGCTGTATTTTATTTATGGCTTCCCTATTTTTCATACATAAAATAAACAGAGCAAGTAGAAAAGCATTTAGTAGGTTTGGAATACGATTTGTGCCAGAATGAAAAGATTTCGATTAATCAACATGTTTCTACGTCAACGCTTCCAGGTAAAAATGTACTACTCGTAAGGAACATGTTAAGGTAGTTTTAAAAAAATCACAGGGAAGTACTTAGTCCAAGTACTTTTTAGGGTTTTGTAGATGACTAAACATACCCATTATGTAAATTATGATTTCTTGTCTTCAATCTAAAAGTCCCGGGTTCGATCCCCCGGGGGGTCACAATGTTTTTTATCAGTAATAAACCAATAAGGAACGCAAAATTTAAAAAAGCAAATATATATTTGTGTCCTACTCTTCAGCAGCTTTCATTTGATACCCAACTCAAAATTTTAAAAAAATAAAAT
>KZ651350.1:24629-41079 GCA_001010745.2 Gerris buenoi
GTACAATCCATCGGATGATGGTGGAACTAATAGGCACAGCAAAGAAAATACTGAAAGTTGTGATAAGAAACTGTCAAGGGCTATTGACAGATAACTGTCTCCAAATTCTCTTTTGGGAATGAGAGAGCATTGTGCTATGATGATAATGGCATAACGAACCTTTAACGATCAACGACTTATTTTATGCACATTCTTTAGTTACTTACTCAAAATTATATTCTTACGATGAATCCTAGGCAGCTTTTACCATCTTCCGGGAACTTAGATACAGATGAATACCTGAAGAATACCGAAGAAAAGATGGACATAGATTCAACATCTTTTTGCCAACTTATGGTGTGGATTGGAACAAGGAATTTATGCTCAGAATATAGAAGAAAAAGTAGGAGGACCGGTGTAAAGAGAAACATTAACAGAAGAAATCGTTATCAGCGAAGAAGAACAAAGTCCTCGAATTGTTTGGCCACTAATGAGAGCAGTACAGGTCATGTCAAGTAAAGATGATTTTGTTAGAAATAATTGCACGATAAAAAGAACTTTTTATATACTACGTTTTTAAATTTTCTGTCATAAATCATAAATTTGAAACCTGTCAAAATGAAGATTGTAAATATGAGAAATGTCAAAACAAATAAAATAACTTGAGGATTTTTTCCGAACTAACTTTCCATACAGCAAAATTTGCTGAAAACGAATTAAATTCCGCTGAAAGATGGCTAAAAGTATTAAAATAATGAATTGCCATCGTGTTCTGAGCTATTCTAAAAGTTTCAAATGTATATAGCAACTCGCGAAGTTAGTAAGATTTGTTCTTGACAAACAAACAAACAAACAAGAAAGCAAGCTAATTAAAACATAGTAAAATCAACGTGATCCAGAGCTAGTGGAAAGACTTTAGAACTTAAGAGCAGCCGATTTATAAACTGGTGGTAAAAAGCTTTCAAAACATTGTACGAAAAAACGGGATTTGCTACACTACTGAAAGGATTATTAAATCCTATTACTAATAAAAATCAAGCAACAAATAAGTATACTTTATTTTTTTAAATTAAAGAAAAACTATAATTAGAAAGGTGAAAGGGCCCCGACAGAGGGAGTTAAATCACGGTTCTCTGCGTTTCGAGCTCTCTTAGCACGGAGCTACGAAGGAGCTATTTCGCCTTAAAATCACCCATACAATATATGTATTATGTAGCCTTCAATTAATTACTTTTTAAAAAACTAATATTAATAAATATTCGTTAAAATGGCTATAAGCTGCACATAGGTTGCACATTTGTTTAACATAGATAGGTTATACATTTGTTTACTTAAAGGGATTATTAAATGAACTTTCAATTTGAAAATATCTTATATTTTTTACTATCTTTAAATATTATCAGAATTTAACAGTTAAAAATACAGCTCGTGCACTAAAAAGACCTGCAGAAAAAATATGTATTACCCTATACTTGGCAAAAGGTATAAGCTTGACAAGAAAACACTTTGAAGAGGACCACGTATTATTATAATATTGGAGAAATTATAATATGGATAAAAATAGAAAAGTATAAATATATTATGCATGGATTTTTTTCAAAACATTTTCCAGCACCATCCTAACCTACTTAAAAAGATCTTTGAATTAATTTTTGATGTAGAGTAAATAGCTTAAGGAATGTATAATATATTATTTCATTTAGTATGTGCCATCAATATTTTAATTTGTGAAATATATTAAGTAACTGAACTATCACCTACTTTATTACTTGCAAATTTTATCTAATTCGAATTCAATATGTATAAACAAACTAGCTGGAATCTAATGCTTTGTGCTACGGAGTTTGTTATTTTTAATAAATTGTTTTAATTTCATGGGTCTATAGAAACAATAACATTTTTCTAAGCGAGAATATCTGGTTGCCACAGAGTCTCCTGAATCCCATTTGGTCTAGAATAATTTTAAAATCTCAAAATTGAATTTGCGCGCTATCACAATACTTTCTTTTAAGGGTTTTGTAGATACTTCTCAAAACCTTTATGCCGAGGGTGATGTGTCCGTCCATCCGTCGCTCTTTGGTTCATAGAGCCCGAACCGTTTAAGCTAAAAAGCTGAAATTTGAAACACTGGCATAACTCTCGGGCCCAAACACAGAATAATATACAGAAGCTCAAAATTAAATATACGCATGCGCAATTCGCAAAAAAGTGGTAAACTCACAAATTTATATTTTTTTTTAATTTTCGAGTGGGGTATCAAATGAAAGCTGCGGAGTAGTAGGTTACAAATATATATATATATACATTTGAAATTTTGCTTTCCTTATTGGTTAAATAAATCAAAATATACCCAAAAATCCCCCCCAACCACTATATAACAGCTGGTCCTAAAATTTCTAAATTCTTCATGGTTATACCTTATGGTGGGGCGATGAAAATTTCCTGAAAAATGTAATTTATCTTGTCATTATTACTGATAAAAAACATTGTGACCCCCCGGGAATCGAACATGGGACCCTTAATTACATAACGCATAACGGAAATGCCTTATCATCTACAAAACCCTAAAAAGTACTTCCCTGTGATTTTTATACATACTATGAATATGAAAAAGTAAAAGCAAAATAAATTTTCTTCACAAAAACAAATTAAGGCACTGCTGCCAAATCATCCTAGTTACTACTATCATTAAAATTACACTACAGAAAAAACATTCTTAATGGATTTTTTCAACGGAAGAAACTAATTAACAAATGAATTAACAATGAGTTTTATTTTGCTTTGTTTTATTTGCTATAAAAATGTCAGTGGTTGGGGGAAAGTTGGTAATGGGTCGGACTGAAGTAAATAGAAGAGTGAATGTTTCACCCTAGTCCAGTCGCTATCAACCTCTGGACCATCCGAATCTTTTATGAGATTTCAACCCTAAAATATTAACAAACATCGCTTCTCTTCCCTCTTACTCACCTTTTTTTCAAGACTTTTTCATACATGAAATAACCAACTTGTTCCACTTCCCACTTCCGACTCTATTTTAAACTACACTGCATACTTCCATCTAGTGTTGTTATTGTGAACCAAAAATGTATTATTTAAAAAAACAATAAAAATCTTTAAAGTTAAGCTAATAATGATTTTGATCTGTGAGAAAAATGATTTGAAAAAAAAAAATAAATAAATAAAATAAAATAAAAGTTTAATTAATGACCACGTTATAGCGCCGTATAGTTAATTCTATTCAATAAATTATATTTCCTAAAATGATATTCCTAAGCGGAAAAATAGGATCAAAGTGAAAAAATAATGGGAATTGACTCCAGACTGTTAACTTGACTAAAGCGTCAAGATTTTAATTATTCGTGTTTAGTAAAATAATTTTAATGTGTCTTGACTGTAGTTTACAAACTATTGACAATAAAAAAAACAAAATAACACACTCCGTAGAGAAGCATAGGAATCCAGCTAAATATTTAAAGGTCACAGGTCATAGCTTTAGCAGCTCACCTATATTGAAAGAGAGACCAACGTACAAATTATAATTTGACCAATACGATTGAATAAATAAAAATTGAAGCAAGCGTAAGCTAGCTTCTTACATTCAACAAGCTATGTGTCCTGCCTTGATTAGTGATAACTCGGTAACTTATGTCACGATATCTTGAGTAATAGTTTATTTGTATAAAATTAGTACACCTGATGTTCATTTTACCAATTCCCAGGACGATTTCGATGGACAACGTTATCCGCCCAAGCGTATGCGCGCAACTCACGCGTAAACGTAAGCTTCAAATGTAAAATTAGAAATTTTGGACGGGATAAACTTTTAACATCATCTAATTGTTGAAACAAACATTTTGTTCTTAATCTTCAATATTTATTGTATTAAGCTCGCTTCAATAAAAAAAAGCCACGCGATGCCTAGTTATTATTATTTTATAATAATAGAAGTAACATACCCTGATTAATAACCATAATTGTATTCGTTGAGAGAAGGAAAAGATATGCACTCACCTGTAAACAAAATAAGAAAAATATTAATAATAATTCTCAGTAAAATCATTTAGAGAGATAAAGCTTTAAGTTAATTTGGTTAGCTTTAGTTACTCTGATGTACTAATAAACTGTCAAAGTGAACAATTCAGTAGTACTAACTACTACTGCAGTAAGTCCATTTTGCATATTTAAGCTGGATTACAACTCGTGTACGCAGGCCATTATGCATAATTGCAGGCGCAAATAAGAGTAACTAAAAGCTCTTAATGAACCTGAGCACATCATGCTTCAGGAATTTTGTTGGGTTTAGGTCAAGATAATGACGATAGGCATTTTGAAGCTGATAAGAATTGAAACTACAAGTCTCAAACATAAAGAAGGAACCTTCCTTCAACAACTTGGCTGAATTCATGGCATCCACCATTCGACAACGAAATCACCAACGTCAATAAAAAAATTATTATCAGTGTGAAACACTTGAAATGATCAAATGGTATGATATGATCATGAGTGTTATTGAAATTGTGTGATCATAACAGTGATAGTTTACAAAAAGCTCACTCCAATATATTTCAGAAATTATATGATCAGTGTTAAATATATCTTACAATGATCCCTATTATCGAATCCCTGGGTTGACAGGGATTCGAGCCCATACTGGAAATTTATAAATAATGCTTATTTCATGTAAGAATTTTCTAGTATGCTACCCTCTCGGTTACACCGATCCCATGAATAAAAAGCTTTATTGGTAGTCCTGATTGTTTGACTTTGCTTGCCCATCTTACAAAAATTACTATAGTAACTTATGTTCCTTAAGAGAAACGCTTTATTATCAAAGTTTGTTCAAATATCAGCTTTTAGTTTCTAGTGTCTGCATACAAAACATGCAGAAGAAGTCTATGCGTGTAAAGAGGAAAGTTTTCAAATTTGTAGTAAAGTCAAATGTGTAAATATCAAAAAGTCTAAGTTACTCTGAAGAAATAAAAAAAAAAAAAAATACATTTCAAGAACATATCGGACAAGTAAAAAGTGAGACTAAATCTAAAATATTAATACAAAAGTTTAAAAAGCTAAGCTTACAAAAAAGTTTAGCAACTATAGTTGATTGATAGAAACACGAGTGGAGCAGCCATAAAAAAATACAAAGCGAGAAAAAATATTTATAGTTGTAAGGGTCAAATTGATACCATAAATTAATTATTGGGATATAAAACTAAAATCGATAAAAGATTTTATTTGAAAGCCATTGCAGGATATCCTTGCGGGATAAGTATGTCTCTACAAATACCATAACTAATGTGAGGGCTCTTAAAACTGTTCCGTGTTCTGGGGCTAATATACACAGGACGATGCTTAGGACGAGGAAGGGAAGGGTCGCCGTTAAAACCGTTAGTCGAATTACTCTTAGTTGAAATTTTCCGAAGGAGAGGCGCAGTATTTGAAGCAATAATATCGGGTAAGTGCTTGGGTACGGGAGAGTATGTTGGGTTTTGAAGAGGCCCCCTATAGATTGGCTAGGTCCAAAGTAAATAGCCACGGGTTGAGACCTACAAACAACCCCAGGCACTCTAATATCAATAAAAACCCCTTCTACAGTCCACCCTCAGCTCTATGAACCTTCTCTCGCGACGATTAAGGGCAAACAAATCAAGCTACGGAGCTTCAAGACCCTCCCTAGCTAAACGGACAGTTTTAAAAACAATTCTAGAGTCTGACTCACCTCGAAAAAACACTTTTCCAGTAAAGTAAGGAAAAACATTTCACTCAACAATATCATGCAAATAAAACAGACTATGTTATTTATTGCATCGCCAAGTTAAAACATACATACACTATCCATCACCCTCATACTATAGGAATCAGAGGCTGTTTCCAATAACCATATAGGCCATTGAATAAATGAAATACCCAAATAGTCTCATTTCCAAAGCCTTCATAGAAAAGAATAAACTATCAAAATCCCCCATATCAAAATTTAAAAGCACAAAATCATTAAAGTATACGCGAGAAAACTATGTAACCCACTACTTGGCAGACTATTCTTTTCTTCATGGTCATGAGTCAATACTATAGAAAGGCATCATCAGTACACAATTAAATAATATGATACACTGATTTTTTTATTTCTTGCCAAATTAACGATATTTCTCAGGAATTTTCTATTTGCCGCATAAGTCTGTAATGACTTAATTTTGCGTTTTCGATAAATAAAAAGAAACAGGAAAAAATAAACATAATAAGAACTGGAAATAAAACTTAATGAAAACTGTTTAAAGGTGGCTATACACGTTGCGGTCGGTATACCTGTACCAATTTACCTCTCAGGTATGAGCTCCGCAACGACCCATTAACCCCATAAGACCATTTACCCAATTAGATTTTATTCAGTAGAAGTAAGTTGAATAAAATTTATGTCGGAAAACCCAACTAAAAGACCAACTCACCAAAAATAGCGAGTTTTTGTGAGCTTTTGGTCGTCCGGACATCATAAACAATGGTTAATAATGCTAATCTATAGATGTATTTAAATATGGTTAATTAAAATATACTTGGTGTTAGGTTTATTTATCGAATATCCGCACCAGAGAAACGTGGTTAAAAGGTAAAGTTAAAATCCGGGACAGTTTATAATCATTAGAGTGTTGTTTCCGAAGTGGAAAGGACGCCTTAACGACTCGGACCATGTTCAAGTCTCCCTAGAGATAAGCTTACAGGGATTACAGTCTCAAAATTAAGTAATAAATTCCGTCCAGTAATAACGTAAACCTGATTTCACCTAAGAATGCAACTAAGCCATACCTAGTTAAAATGTCCGTTATTACTACCTATCTTATACCCATAAGAATAAACCCGTCCTCGAATGCACCTTGAAAATCTTTATTTCAACTTTTATGATCATCGCAATTCATTTATTAATAGAATATTCCTATTGTTCATTATTAATCATTTTGATACATACATATAGAATAGAAGGTTCATAGATATAGAAGGTTAATGCTCATAATTACTACTTACTTAAAGATATAGAATTATGCTCATACTTACTCGATTCTGATCCCCGCGCTATGGATTAAAATTACATGAGAAAGTAAAAAGTCTTTCACAGAGCAAAATTTTATTTTTAACCAGTTAAAGTTTATCATGAGGCAGAGGCAATAACAATAACAATAGCTACACCAGTAACATTAAATGGTCATATTATGACGAAAATGTGAATTAAAATATCTTAAATTATTATAATAAATTGAGCGCTATAGACAAAGTGGAATAAAATGTGGAGGCACATTTCTTTTTTCTTTTTAAAAAAATCCTTTACACTCTACATCCACTGATTGCTCCTTATAAAATTTTGTTTGAAAAAATGTTCTATTCCTTTTTTATATTTTATTCTGAGGGGCTTTACTACATTCTAGGTATTCTGGTAAGGTAACAAAGGCAGACTTTGATAGGATCAAACCCAGTATTTGCCTCAATGGATAAGGGAAACCATATAAAGCTTCAGCCGGGGTTCATAGGCTTGGATACTCTTTTTCTTAAAGAGCCTTTTTTTTATTATTCTCTTTTTACTTTTTATATTCTTTACTTTTATTTGGATAATAAAGAATATATATTACAAGCAATTTATATTAAATATGAGGTATTATAAGGTTTAAATTAATTTTTAAATGGAGCAATTTAAAAACTCGACAAGTTATGATTATATTATTTATTACAATAATATATATTTTCTTTTAAAAATTAAGTAAATAAATCTATCAATATTATTAAAAAGATTTGTAAATAAACAAGTTCATACCCCCTAAGAAGAGGAGTTAGGCGGCTTTCACACTGCGTGCGAGGCCGATTCCGTTTGAGAAGCAAATACATGTATTAGGGTACGCAGTGGAGCATGGTTGGTAGGAATTCTTCAAGCTTGCAGCTATGCTTACAGCACCCAACCAGGTAACCAGCTAGGCTCCACTGTGTCCGTCGCCATAAAGATGCACGGGTCATTTTTCCGGCCTGTAAGCGAGTAAGCGACCAGCATGGGGCTATTCGCATTAAACGCTGAGTGAGACCGGGCCGAACGAGACTGAGCCTACTCGGGCGTTTTTTTCAAGTGTTTTTGTTAGCTAAGCGTTTTTGGCCGCCGAAAAGCGTTTTCGTTCGCCGAAAACGCTTAGCTAACAAAAATGCTCGAAAAAAAAAAAAAACGCCTAAGTCGGCTCGGTCTCGCTCAGTCTCGTTCGGCCCGGTCTCACTCGGCGTTTAATGTGAATAGACCCATGATAATACATGTATTTGCTTCTCAAACGGAATCGGCCTCTCTCAGTCTCGCACGCAGTGTGAATGCCGCCTTAAGGCCGGTAAGGGGGAGAATACGGTGCTGAGCGGAATGTCTAGCGAACTATGACGTCATTCCCAAGGCAAGAGGTAAGCGATCCTGGCGGTCACATGTGGTACTTTGATTTAAAATCTGTCATTTAATTCCTTAAACTGCCACTAGGTTCATATATATTTTATAATAATTCTAATCATTGTAAGTAGACTTAAAATAATACTGATACATTCTCTACATTAGGCCGCGGCCGCTTTTAGGGGGTTGACGAGCGAAGCGAGTAGGGGGCAGATCCCTCTAGTTTTGATTGTCAATAAATCATTTAGAACCACGTAACGAAAGGTAAAGAGCGTATTTTCGTTTTTAACTTCTCATATATACGTAGCATATTATATAAAACATGGGAAAAGTTAGCATTATGTATAGATAGATAGTAGTAGTAAGAGAAGATATATATTTAAGCTTAAAAACAAAGAGTGAATAGATTAATGGTTTTCGGGAAAGTTGAGCCACGTGGTCTTCCAAAACTGCAAAGAATCAAAAGGGATAATTTTAACTATATTTATGAGGGTAGCAATAAACTATGAGCTTCTCTGTCCTTTTATTGGACCATTTGAGCATATTCCTTTCATCAAATTTGTTTAACGCTTAAATCCACTAGACTACTAAAATACCCCAGGGGCACAGATACGTCATAGGGTCGTATATACTTCGCAGAGTTATAGGTTATTCGACGAACATATGGCAGATTTTCTTATTTTATGTCTCATCAAAGGGAACCTATAAGGAGAGTAAGAAAGAATAAGTCTACAGAAGTGCCCCAATTATAATTATTTTACCAGGTCCATAAATAAAAGAGTATCTGCGGAACGAATGGGCCTCAAGATTATGAATGCCGGCGAATTTGAGTAAACTTGTTCAAGCCTAGCTAGTAAGGATATAACTTTTTCTCAAGTTATTGTCATCGGTAGATTTTATGACGGTGATTTTGGTCGTTTTTTTTTCGGATTCACTCCGGGACTCCAAAAAGTGCCATAAGGAACTTCGTTCCAAAACTCCAAGCTAATGATATTTGTAATGTCAATTAGTCGAAAAAATATTTTAACAGACCTTCTTAATACTGTATCTAATGGACGTCATCCACCAGAGTGCAAGAGTGCAGTCCCGTTCTACGATAGGTCCCTATGTGAACGAATGGGATCTCGGCACGACACTAATATTACACGCTTAGCCCATCATAGAACAGAATTAGACCTCACGCAATAAGAAAAATTAAGAACAATCCATTTATTTGTTCAATTTCTACCCTTATTTTTAGAGTTTCTTTTTAAAATAATTCTGATACATTCTCTACATTAGGCCGCGGCCGCTTTTAGGGGGTTGACGAGCGAAGCGAGTAGGGGGCAGATCCCTCTAGTTTTGATTGTCAATAAATAATTTAGAACCACGTAACGAAAGGTAAAGAGCGTATTTTCGTTTTTAACTCTCATATATACGTAGCATATTATATAAAACATGGGAAAAGTTAGCATTATGTATAGATAGATAGTAGTAGTAAGAGAAGATATATATTTAAGCTTAAAAACAAAGAGTGAATAGATTAATGGTTTTCGGGAAAGTTGAGCCACGTGGTCTTCCAAAACTGCAAAGAATCAAAAGGGATAATTTTAACTATATTTNTTTTGACTTTACCGCATTTTTTCGAATTGCGCATGCGCATATTAAATTTTTAACTTTTGTGTATATGTCCTGTGTTTGGGCCCGGAAGTTACGCCAGTGTTTCAAATTTCAGCATTTTAGCTTAAATCGTTCGGGCGCTATGAGCCAAAGAGCGACGGACAGACGGACACATCACCCTCGGCATAAGGGTTTTGAGAAGTATCTACAAAACCCTAAAAACGTAAAAACTTTTTAGGATACTTAGCATGTAGATAGACAGTTAAAAAAAAAAAAAAAAAAAACAATTCCAAAATGGCGGCAGATATAACCAACCAATTCCAAAATGGCGGCAGATATTATTATTTGCATCATTAAAGTTATTAGCGAATTATTTAGCATCATTAAAGTTTCAAAAGTCGATATTTTTAAATTCAGTGGAAATCTTTGTTTAATAAGAGGATCGGGAAGTTGCGGAATAATCGCAAACAGAAAAATCACAATTTCCGTCCAAGTACTTTTTAATGTGGCAATAACAAATTTATGATTTTCCGGACAGACTAACTATCTTCATATACGGACAGATTTTTGTAAAAATTGTCAAAGTCTTTGGTTTAAAACCGACACACCCACACTGACAGACAGACATCCAGCTAAAAACAACTCAAATAATCTTAAAAACACCTAAAACAATTATTTCAATTAAAATATCGGTTACGGATTTTTTTTTTTTTTTTTTTGTGAAAACAATACTTTATCTTTAAAGGCACGAAAAATAGAAACACCCCAAAAAAACTAAGTGGAACATCAAAGTAAAGCACAGTAATGACTGTATAAAAATGAATGAGGCTTTTGCACAACAATGAGCAGAGCATGGTTTCAAGAAGAAATAATAACCGATACATTTTTAATTTTGTAAATACTTATGTTTGTAAAAAAAAAAGTAAATTATATAGATATAAAGATGTATAATTTGTTTAGCAACCAATAAGGCTATATTATTATTGTTATTGTTATTATAGGGTCATGATTCCTTCGGCTTCGCCTCAAGAATCAACTTTTTCGCTCAGGGAATAATGGCTTACTTTACTCCCTAGGTGCATAAATAACTATTTATTTTAAAAAAACAAAGTGGAGTATTTTATATCCTTATTTTTAAAATTTGAATACATTTCCAATTTTGACGAAATTTAGATTTTAAGTTTTTGAAAAAGGTGTTAACCTTTTCCTCTTAAGCGTCGAACATTTTTCAGTCTGTCCGTCAAAATATTTGATCTTAAAAATTATTTGTCCGATTTAGATAAAATGCTAATTTCAATTTTTTGCGTAATATTTAAAATTAATTTGTATCAGTTGGAAACCGAATCAGACCTATACAACCACCTTCAATTCTTAGCTGGGTCACATTATTTGTATGAGAATTGTTTAATTTTGATATCCTGCGAGCTTTAAGCAATAATCATATTTTTTTTGTACTACGTTTTTATTAGCTTGATTTCTTGTTTGTTTGTTTGTTTGTGGGTCCAGTACAAATCTTGCTATCAATTTCTAACTAACTTCCTGAGTAGCTAGACATTTTAAACTTTTAAGAGTAGCTCAGAACACGATGACAGTGCATTATTTTAATACTTTTCATCTTTCAGCAGAATTTCATTTTTTTTCAGCAAATTTTACTGTATGGTAAGTTAGTTCGGGCAAAGTCCGCAAGTAGGAAAGTTAGTTCCAAAAAAATCCGCAAGTCATTTTATTTGTTTTTACATGACCCATATTTATATTTACGATCTCCATTTTGACAGGTCTCTAATTTATGATTCATGACAGAAAATTTAAAAACGTAGTATATATAAAAATTTATTTTTATCTTGCAATTATAAAACTATCTTATTATACTCTATTTTACACTCGTTTCCATTCGTCCAATCATGAGTCGCAAGGAAGTTTATTCATAGAACAACTAATAATTATGAGAAGCAAAGGTATATCAGTTCCTTTACGCGGATATCTAGAGAGACGAGTGGAAAGGTCGGGTTGTTCACATTGCAACAATGTTGTTAAGGATTTTCAGAGAAGCATTGAGACATAGTGGAGGTTTTCTTGACTCAATTAGGTTCTCTTGGGCAGAGGTCGGTCGAGCACCACTTGAGATCACTCAGTGGCTGACACGCCCCACGGAACTCAAGTGCAATGCTTTAAAACATCTTAAACAGGATGATTATTCATATTGCATAACAAAAGACTTTCAACTAAAAACTTCTAGTACAGCCAACCGCACTAATTTCACAACTCTTAACCTTCAGCGAAAAAGTATCCTTTTGAAAATTCATGAAAGGATTGAGAAAGGGGATGCAACAAAATGTAATCTATAACACCCACAAATGTGATAACCCCTAATAATAATCATTTTAGTACGATACAAGTAATACAGTAATACGTCAAGAACCAAAATCGATCTTTCGCAACTAACAGTTTTCACTGGACGTAGCCCATTCGGCTCCCGTTTTACAAAAAGGCAAACTCCAAAACGCCTCCGGTTTTAAGTAAATTATTATGTGGAAAAAAAAAACAGTAAATGCCTTAGGGTTGATCTTTCTTAATATGTACGCCGAATTTAATCGAAATCATTTAAGTAGATAAGACTCCACGCATTAAGAAGGGATAAACAAAGGTAATTCTTTAGATTGTTACTCCCATTTTTTGTGTGTGTGTTTGACTTAACCAAATAACTATTAAGACAAAAGAATGTTCACTCCAATGTGCTTTAGGACAAAGGAATACCACACTCCTGTTTTTATAAGGGGAGTAACAATCTAAAGAAGAACATTCCATACACCTTCTTTAGATTACTACTCCCCTCTATTTTGTTTATAAGGGGAGTAACTATATAAAGAAATGCCTTATTTCTTATACCTCTTAAAATCATATACAAACTTAACTTATTTTATAAAATTTGCATATATAAAACAACTTTTTGAAACGGAGTTCCTTATGGCACGTTCTGGGCGCGGGAGTGAATCCGAAAAAAACGACCAAAATCACCGTCACGCAAAATCCGTCACGAAATCTACCGATAATGGCGATAACTTGTGTAAAAGTTGACCGATTTAGTTGAAAGTTGGTATACATGTTCATGTTACCAATGCCCAGGTCAAGTTCGTTAGACAACGTTATCCGCCCAAGCGTTCGCGAGCAACGCTCGCGTAAACGTAAGCGTAAAATTTAAAATTGGAATTTATGAACGGGAAAAAATTCTAACTTCATCTAGTTAATGAGACAAACAACTTTTCAAATAAAATATTTTAGTTAAACGACACTGCTATGAAGTGATACAAGCAGAATTTTTTGTGTATTAATGATTTATATTTTTTATTTTAATATTCAATTGGAGGAATACCGACGCCGGGTCTAAGAAGACTATTCTTTTTCGTTCTTCAACCATCTGCTTTAAATATAAATTTATGATAAACTTTTTATAAAAAGACGTGTGATTATGATGAGAGATTATTTATTGAAAGACGCTCGCTTCAACGACAATAAAAAGATTTTTATTTAATTTTGCCTTAACTCCGCTAGTACAAATATAATTAGTTACTTTTACTTTTGTCTCTTTTTTTAACTTCACCATGTATAAGTAGTTATTACTGTGATTTTATAATTTATATGTAATGAAAAGCGTAAGGAACTTCGTTCCTACCGGGTGTCCTACGACACCACTCGTATTTTTTCTTAATAATTTTTGACAGTGTTAAACTCTTTGACAAATAAGTTGGGAGATTTGGATCTAACACAATGTCAATAACGAAAAAAAAAAGTTTCTTAATGAAATATACTTTTTTTTACAACAATCATAAAAAAAAGTTTACACAGAAGTAAAAGAAAAGAAATAAAAATAAAAAAGTTGGATCGTGGACAAGAATTGAAATAAGAAAAGTTATTGAAGGGAACTGTGAAAAGAAGCATTGAAGAAACTAGGTCGAATTAGCTAAGGTGCCAAGCCTCGAGGTTTCCAACTTTAAGACAGATTGACTAAATTAACTCAATTCTCTAAAATGGCTAAAGGGGAGAAAAAAATAAACGGGAGGACTCCATAAATTTACAATTATTATTGTCCAAAAGAAGAGGAAACGAGGAGGGATTGGGGTCGAATAAATTAATCTGAACATCCGTTTAATTTAAATTCATAAGTAAGGATGCAAATGCAAAAACCATTCCCCAGGATTTTACACTGAAAGAGGGGGGTCCTGTCCAAAAAACCCAAGCGCTTAAAATAATAAAGCTACCGTTGGATTTCGAGAATTAATTGCTTTGCTCAGAGAAGGCTTTTTTGAGTTGGTCGGTTGTTTCACAGAAAAAAAAGCAGTAGCAAAGTTAAAAACACTGTACAAAAGCGTTTCAAAACACATCCTAAAAGTTCAAAATAAAATATGGAGGTAATCCTAATTACGATGCCGACACTTTCTATATTTCTCTTGGTACATTTTCAAACAACTTGATTTGCAGCGTAATTATAAAAGGGTGGAACCTTTCAAAATATTCAGTCACAACATGACTATATTTATTTAAAAATTAAAACTTTCGTTCACATTTAAACCTGAGCTCCCTTCGATGGGTATTAAAGTCGAAAATAGTCTATTCTCTAATACCTATACTGATGAATGTTGGAAATTCCTGTATCTATGGGCAGTTATAGATTTCAATTCAAAGGTTTTTAACAGGGATTTAGAAAAAACTATAAATAAAGAACAGAAAAAAATCAGTTCAAACAATGGCCAAAAATAAGCGTTAGATTAATTCTTTTCTGATAGGCAGTAGAGCTTTAAAGTTCTGATTTCGGACCAATTTGTTTACTTTTAAAATCAATAATTCACGGGCCAGAAAAAACAGCGGATTTTCTACCTCTGGTCTAAAGTTAAATCATAGCCTAGATTCATAAACCCTGCAGGGTATGATTACCTAATTTATGGGAATAAATAGTGAGCTCGAATTGTGACGTGTCTAAAGATTAGGTTGGAACAGAGAAGAATTCGTATTCATCTCGGTTCTAATCTAATTTATAAGTACCTGACTGAGGGATAGGTTGGAATTGCATAATGGTTCAAAGAATGGGTTAGAACTGAGATATACATGGAAGCGGTTAGGTACGATTAGGGATGGGGATGAGTAGTAAGTTGGAATTGTGATGAGCAAGGGATAGGTCACATAAGATATGGATATAAAGAGGAAGTACCACGGATGAGAGAAAGTGTTAAGTTGATAAGATACATGATAAGAACAGAAGTAGGTTATTAAAACTGGGAGTATCTAAGTATTACAATAAATATACTAAACACAAATTAGAAAGATACAAAAAGCGGAAAAAGATAGGAATGCATAGAAATGTTACGTAATACATTTTCTACTTTTAACATCAATGTAATTTTTTTAATCAGTTATGTGAGGATGACAAAGAAAATCTTGATTGCGGAGGTTTGTTAAACTAGAAAACTTATTTCAACACCTCATCTAGAGCCATAAAGGTAACAATAAAATAATATCTAGGCTAACATTCCGTGAAGGGCTCAAGCCTGACAAAGGGCTTATATAACTACTCCCCTTGTATGCAATGGATGACACGGGTAACTTCGTCATTTGCACAAACCGTATAATTAAAAATCGTGTTTGAAAACTGAGTGGGAACACCCATTGCCTGAGTCGAGGATTCAACCAAGAAAAATCGCATATGACATATAATACGAGTAGAAATAGCTACTAGAGAACTTATTACAGAAAAATCATGAAGGTAAAGCAACAGAACTTAAAATAGATTTATTCAGTATAATACATGTAGTTAGTAAGGGTAGGGCTTATAAAGAGCTCTATTTTAGAGAAACTCTGATTGAATTAAGTAAGAAAAATAAACGTATATTTTATGTTAAGAATATTAGTTACTTTTAATGAAGAAAGCATTAAGAATGCCCCAATTTCTACAAAAGGGCAACAGATGCTGGCATTGTAAGGTTTCACATTATATATTGACTTAGTGCAAAAGGCTTCCACATATACTTCCTAACTCAACAACTTCAACATTGAGTAACCACATTCTGCATCTTGATCAGTTTCTTAGAGCAAAAAAGTAAAAAACCAAAATTAGGGCAAACCTCCAAAAGTAAGAAGGGTCGGTGAAAACCTCCAAAAGGTTTTCACCGACCCTTCTTACTTTTTTGGCAGATTTCAACCAAACCATTAAAAAAAAAATCTTATAATTTATAGACGTCCAATTGGCAAGCGTAAAAGTTCTAGAAGATACCTAAAGAAGAAGTGTTAAACTGGGAAATTGGCCAACAATTTTTTTTATAACTACCGTGTCCAACAAAGAATAGAGCAAGATCAATTAACTTTTATGTCTTCGTTTGAATCATTGTCTAAAATATTTAATTTGCAAGTCTCATTAAAACCACTTTTACACCGCTAACGTACTGTCTCGTACGTCACGGGGCAAGTATAAAAATTATAAAATAAAATACA
>KZ651350.1:43069-80056 GCA_001010745.2 Gerris buenoi
TTTAGCAACCAATAAAGCTATATTATTATTATATTATTATTATTATTATTATTATTATTATTATTATAAATTCAAATAAAGAAACGCCTTCTACTTATTAAAAATATAACTTTAGTTGAATCACGATAGGACCATGCTTAATTCGGTTATTTACGATTTTGAAGGGCATTATTAAAGCAGAAAGTTGGTAGCACTGCTCAGTGCTTGGTATTTGCTGTTTTATGGCTTGAGACCCTGGCTATAAATTAGGCATTACAGCCAAGTTCGACCCAAGATAAGGCCTCCCTTTTTTGTCATGTTTGGCCTACATTAAATATTTGTCTTCATTGCCATCTATTTTAAATCTTTTGCGTCAAAATTAAAGATTTATTCACTTAAATAATTGTTTGTTGTTTTGGCAAAAGTACGTAACATTTTGTAGCCTAGAAGTATTAATAATTCAAAATGCTGAGTGTTGAAATTCGTTTTGATAAATTACCAACATTAAGATTGATCTAGTGACGTATAACTGAGTTATTACTTATTTTAGTACCGTAAAAATGGACATTTAACAATAAATTGTTACATAAATGGTAATGTGTGAAATAGTCACATTTGGGAGCAAACAAGAACCGATGAAGTTATAAAAATTTACAAATTTTAACTCCCTCTTTCTGAGGGGATAAAGTGCAATTTTGCAATTTTGGGGATTGTTGCGTATTATTTTGAAAAGTAAGCCCTGATTGAAATATATCATGAATTCAAATTTGTAGTAAAATCTTATCGTTTCTTGTTTTCAATAGTCACAGCTTATTTAAATATTACCATCTAGATAAAAAATTAAAAATCGCTATAAAAAACACGTATAATTTTACTGTATTATTTGTAATTCATTAGTAGTTTTGACGGAGATTTGGTGGTATTAAGATAAAATTATGGTATTATTTTTTACTGAGGAAATAAATACTAACGCACATCTAAGGAATTGTCAGTATATCATCTACCACAAGAATAATCATAATCAAATAATAAATTATTATTCTTGTGGTAGACGATACACTGAAATTCCATAGATGTGCGTTAGTATTTATTTCCTCAGTAAAAAATAATACCATAATTTATTATTTGTGCTTATCAATAGTTTTGATTTGAAAATGTCATTACTATTATTTAAAAGGTATGCTAAGAGGGACGGTATGCTAAAACTCTAGTAAAATTTATTATAACTCGCACAGGTAAATTTCAACATAAATTGTCATTCCGGCTAAAAATGATGACGTAATACAATAAAAATAATCTATTAACATATCTGTCTACATTATTAAAAAAGTTTTGTAAACTAACAAATGTGTCAAATTGTGCGAAGGTTCAAGGTAATGACCACAATCCTACGAGCGAAGTGACTAGGGGACAGAGCCCCCTAGTATATAAAAATTTAAAAAAATCTTTGTTTTAACATCGATCAGAATTGCAACATCATTGGACTTTTTAATTTCATGCTTTACGAAATTTTTTCCTCTCCGTGTATGACTGTCTCTATGTATGTCGGGGCTCAGCGCAGGTCTTACTAACATGATATACTATGCGCTATCATGAGGCTCAAGTTGGAGGCATTCTATTGTAACAATGTTTTATTATGCCTTAGGAATATACATAATTCATAAGAGGAAATCATTTTAGGCGCTCAGCAAGGAGGTTTTACATTTATTTTACATTTTATAATTTATTACCTCACAATCAAATGCATTTAATTTAAAAAGCGGGTAATGTAAACTATAATATTCTTTTTAAATTTGTATACATATTTAATAACAGAAAAGCCCCATGACAAAAAGTTATTTATGTAACTAGGCAGCAAAATGGAATTTTTCCGACCAATGATTAAGTTCGCCTCCGAGCCGGAGGCGAGGACAGGCTATGGAAATTAACAATTCAATTTGGCAATTTATCGGATTGACTGCCGAGGCGAAGCCGAGGTTTCTTCTTTATCTTTTTACTCCATTCTATTTTATAAATATAATTTAAGTATTTATAAANATTTATAGACGTCCAATTGGCAAGCGTAAAAGTTCTAGAAGATACCTAAAGAAGAAGTGTTAAACTGGGAAATTGGCCAACAATTTTTTTTATAACTACCGTGTCCAACAAAGAATAGAGCAAGATCAATTAACTTTTATGTCTTCGTTTGAATCATTGTCTAAAATATTTAATTTGCAAGTCTCATTAAAACCACTTTTACACCGCTAACGTACTGTCTCGTACGTCACGGGGCAAGTATAAAAATTATAAAATAAAATACATTTATGTGTATAAGTAATCTTAAGCAAATACAATTAAAGGTTGATTAAGGTATTTTTTATTAATCCAAAAAATATGCAAGTATAAAGAACACAAAACAACATGCCATGATTATTGATTATAGTTGGTATGCTGTAAAAAGTGAGATTCAAACTAAATGAAAAAAATCACAGGGAAGTACTTAGTCCAAGTACTTTTTAGGGTATTGTAGATGAGTAAGCATACCCATTATGTAAATTATGATTTCTTGTCTTCAATCTAAAGAGTCCTGGGTTCGATCTCCCGGGGGGTCACAATGTTTTTTTTCGTNCCGCCTAGGCAGCAAAATCGCATTTTGCTGCGTATTGTAAAGTTTTCTTGAAACCTCAGAGAAATTACATTTTCATGCCTAAAAACAGTTCAATAATACGTCATTTTGCTGCCGCTAGTAGGAAAAAAATAATATTCATGCAATGCAATTTTAAATATTTTCAAAAGGAAAAAGGTTAATTTAAGTCAGGTATAACAAATTATATTTTGCTAGGAAGCAACTAATTCATTTTGGCATTTGTATAGATTTAATTTAAAAAAAACCTTGGCAAACCAAAAAAATGTTGTTTTTTTTTAAAGGAAAAAACCGTTTTTGGAATAAAAAAAAGTCCACATACTTTTCATAGTTTTTGGGATCTATACCTTAATGTAAAGTTAAATTTCATTTCTGAAAGTTGTCAAACTAATAAGGTGATAATGCAGTTTTGTCTCATATGCCAAACACTTCAAGTTAGATCACCACTGTATAAGTAGTATCGGGCGAGGTTAAAAGTTGGGTGGGTCCCAACTAAAGGATGCCACGTGGAATGGTACAACTCTAAGGGCTGGCGTAGTTTGTATAAGGGCCAATAATCAAGGAACAAACACCGACATTGCTAAGGCTAGATTCAGTGAGTCGAGTCACGTACTGGTCTACTGACCAAATCGTTAGGTAGTATCAACGCCCATTCACTCTAAATGGAGACATTATTAGGGACAAAAATAATTGTAAACTACTGCTAGATATGAGAACTCACATACATACATACAGAAAACCAATTGACTAACATGTTTACAGCGTCATAAGCACTATTTCAATATTAAGTGCTATTTCAAAAATATTAAGAAAAATTTAGCCAAAAAAAGGTACCTACATAGACAAAATGCATGTTTTTATAATTCTTCACAAATATAATTTTTAGCAATAAGATTCATCGCCAAATCTTTATTTTTATTTACCTTAAATTTCTGGTTTGTAAAATAAACAAAGCTAGAAGTCTTATAGTAAGTGGCACAATTAAAAAATACAATGTAATTGTCATATGCGAAGGTTTATGACCAAAAGAGAGACAGCAGCACCAAATCACCATTTACGAAGAGCAGCTAATAACTTAAGTGTGTACACAACTTCAAATACCAAGGAGAGATGGTGAATTTAGAGCCAGGATTAAAGAACCAGTGGAAGAAAAAGAATAACATGGATGGACAATGGACATCACATTAACCCTAGTCTAGAGAGGAATGTCCCCAACGAGCACGATTTCAGTTCATTTGGTCAATGAACTGAACAGGGTGGCTTACTTTTTTGATTTTGTTAATATAAGGTGAACTTTTCCTCTATCATGTTCCATTCTACGAAATCTTGTATAAATGATATGTACACAGAGAGAAAGTATTGCGATGACATAAAAAATAGAAGATATTATGGATACATAAACAATAAAAATAAATTTTATCTACGACTTGCACTGTAAGTGGACAACATTGTTAATAACAGGGAGGGAAGTGTTACTTCCCTCCCTTGGGAGTGAAAAAACAATCATACCAACTTAAAAGGTATATTTTAGGTAAAGTTTAAGTATTATGTTGTAGTAATGTTTTTTTTAGCTGTTTTGTTTACTAATTGTTCGGGAAGGTTACTTTAGGTTATCATACAAAGTCTTTAAATTAAAAACAAACTAAACGTAATTAAATTAAAAACGTATATATTTAGTATAAAAATTGTTATTTTAATAAATCAAGTAACTAAATATAAGATTAAGGTGTTTAAATTACGTTAATTTGTAGGTAAAACTTTTATATTTACAAACTTAAAGCTATTACCCATGGTGCACTAGTCATAGATAAAATTTAATACGCAACATGGATCGAAGTATTTCTGCTCTCGGGATTATCTCCCTCGGCAAGCCTCGAGAGCTAATACTATAGTTATCTCCCTCGGCCCTACGGCCTCGGGAGCTAATGAAGTTTTCTCCTTCGGCAGTGCCTCAGGAGAAAACCTAACCTCAAGCAGGAAACCATACTTCTCTCCCTTGTTGCGTAAATAACTTTTGAGTATGTTCCTTTATTACTATACAAAACAACTTTGGTATTCATTAACAACTAAACTTTTCTTCCAAATAGTGTATAATAATATAAATTTTAATAAATACATTAAAAGTAATTTCTGGGAAAATAATAAATTCAAAACGTATATTAAATGGCATTGTAATGTGAGTACTGAGTAGTTCAGGAAATAAAAGAGCTAATAAAAGATGCAGAGCGTCGTAAGCAAGAATATTAAGGCATATGAGCAGGTGAAAAGACTGAACGTAAAACTCTCAACAAAGGCAGTTAATGTGTTCTCCAGCTGCTGCAAAAAAAAAACGTTTTTATGAACTTTTCTCTTAACGATTGGCCTTAAGTAGTATAAGATACATTTCAATTGTTCCGAAGACATAACTCCAAATAGGTTTTTAAGTCTGTAACAAAATCATGAAAAGTTAAATCGACATTAAAAGCTAAGATTGAAGCGAAGTTTTAAATGAGATTTATACTTGTTTTTGTGGGTAACTGTCTATAAACATTAAGTCTTCGTTTATAACTTCCTTTTGTCGAAGGGAAATAGAACGGCCTTAGAAATATCTTAAGACGCTTCTAATGTCAAGTGTTATAACGTTCCCAATAATAAAAAAAATATACTTTACGTTGCTGATTGAAAGTGTTAAGTGGCTATTATCATTAAAATGTTCTTGTGTTTAAATTTGATTTGTATTGAATATCATAGGCTAGGCGCACACTGGCGACAAAATAGTCCGCAGACTGTCTGCGGAGAATGTCTCCCGTTGCAAAAGATTACAGGAGGGCGACATTTGTGTCGCTGCACCTTCGCACACTAGAGACAAAACAGGCTGCAGAGTGCCTGCGGACTGTCTCCGGGCTGTCTGCTCCAGAGCAAAAGATTGTCGCTGGCGACAAAAATGTAGCCGGCGACAAAATTTTGGACTAAGACGTGTTTATTGTTTATCCATCTAAGTCTCAAAATTTTATGTTTACAATCGACAATCTACTCCAATTTTTGTTTTTCCCTAAAGCAATGAGCATGTTCGTAAAGGTCATCTTAAAGATAATTTATGAATTAGCTCTAGGATGAAGGTTTATAACTGAGATGTTAAAAAGTGTAACATTTTTACTTTAAAGATTGGAAGTTTGAGGATAGAAAAAAAAGGCAGCGAACAACGACGATAGCGTTTAAGAAATAAAAAAAAGTATTGGAGTTGAAAAAATAAAGAACAAAAGTAATTTCCCTTTTCTTATTTAAGACCGTGAATTATTTCGCCCTGAGCTTGTTTAACATCGATTACCTAGCAATTAAACTTTATTTCATGGATGCCGTGAACTTTTCTACCAAGTTTCGGCCAGGACTACCCCCGCAGCGAGGAGATCCTAGCTAGATATCAACTCTACCCGCAGAGGAGAAGGGAGCTTCGTTAAAATGTTGCCTCGTTTAAGAAATCGACAAAACTCTTGAATATACAACCAACAGATATTAAAAAAGAAACTCCTATTCACAGAATAACAACTTGAGAACAAAAGAGAAAAATAATTATCATTTCTCAGAGAACAATTTAAAACAGAGCTACAGATAATAAAATTTAAGAAAAAAAGAAAGAATAAGAAAAAGAAGTATTTTAATACTTCATTCCTCTCTCAACACAATAAATGAGGGATCGGTTGAGCCGAGTGGTTGCTGTTTTCGCAATCTTACGAAAAGCTAAGGCATTATAGAAATACCTGATACCGATAGTTCGAAACAAACGATAAGTATATACAAACGATACAAGCAAAATTTATTTACACTTCATCTTCGATTTTCAGCCAAATTAGAATAATTATGATTATTATCACGGGAACCAGGTTTTTTTTATAGGAATACATATTATATCCTTAAATTCTTCTTTATAAGGACTACAAAATTGAATTTATTTAATCCAAACCGTCGAAACTGTTTTCGAGAATCAACTTCTCGATTTGGCCTAGGGGTATAATGTTCTGGAACGTGTAAGCCAAATTTCATCGTAATCAAAGCAACAGTTATGGCTTGCACAAACTACAAACATTCATTGTTTAAAAACCACAATTTTTGTTAATTTTATCGGTAATAACGACAAGATAAATGATATTTTTCATGAAATTTTCATCGCCCCACCATATATAACCATGAATAATTTTGAAATTTTTGGACCAGCCGTTATACAATGTTTGGGTGGGGGAAATGTTTTTTGGGCATATTTTGACTTATTTAACCAATAAGGAGTGCAAAATTTAAAAAAGGAAATCTATTTTTGTGTCCTACTCTTGCAGCTTTCACTTGATACCCTACTCAAAACATTAAAAAAAATTTGGGCACACTTTAAACCCATGACCAATTTTGCCCATAAAATTAGCATTTTTAAAAAAAAAAATTGGAATGCCCTCCTGGAATTTCCATCGCCTCACAATAAGGTATTAGCACGAATTATTTCAAAATTTTAGGACCAGCCGTTATACATATAGTGGTTGGGGGGTATTTATTTGGGGTATATATTGATTTATTGTAATATGGAATGCAAAATTTAAAAAAGCATATATATATTTGTAACCAGCCAGCAGTTTTCATCATTTGATACACCACTTCGAAAATAAAATAAAAAACTTTTGAATTCACCACTTTTTTGCGAATTGCGCAGGCGGATATTTAATTTTTAAATTCTGTACATTTTTCCTGTGGTTGAGCCCAAAAGTTAAGCCGGTGTTTCTAATTTCAGCTTTTTAGCTTGAACGGTTCGGGCCCTATGAACCAAAGAGCGACGGACGGACGGACACATCACCCTCGGTATAAGGGTTTTGAGAAGTATCTACAAAACCCTAAACTTGATTGTGCCTCGGCTCATGTGAACATAAACGTTTTATGTCTCTTCACGTGATATTTGGAATGACAAGGCTACACGAACGTAATTGACCAAGCACTGATGGCAGCCTTATAAAGACAAAAAGCTGCTTTGATTAATAAAATAGTATTTTACATGGAGAGACAGTTTTTTTACTCATTACTCTTTCACTCATCTTGTTGTATTCAAGCAGATTCAAGTACAAAATCTAGGTCGAAAAAAGGGCAACTTTGTTGTAAACGAGAGCCTGGCATTATCGACCGTATTATTTAGAAGTTTAAAATTCAACCTGCTCGTTAGTAACACGCCTAGGAGTTATTTTCATGAATAATAACAGGATTTTTCCATATTCTTTTATATTAAAAAAAGATATATATATCATTTGAATTTACCGTTCTAAAATTTATGTTAAATTTTAAATGTATGTAAAATAGGTGCAGTCGGGGGAGATTTTATACGAAGAACATTATTAGAGTTGTAAGTACGTCCAGGTTTACAAACAAACACCAAGGCTAGTCATTGAGGCTAATACATTCCAGGGCGTTTGAAACGAATGGGAAAAGGTTGAAACTCGACGTAGAAGCTACGTATTATAAATACATTTTGTAATATTTCTATTTCTCTCTGGTACTTTCGGTTTAACTGCCTCGGGGAGAAAAAATCCACGGGTCGGCTGCAATAACGATTCTAGGTTTATACGAATACAAATAAAAACCTTTACACAGTTCAGATACGTAAAGGAGAATAAATCACACTTACACGAGTTGATTTATACCTACGTATAACACTGGGACGGAATAACGCATACGAAAACACTCGCTTGAACCCGGGATGTAGAGTTGTAAAGAACTCGTGAACACTAGCCCGCACTCCCTGCTAGTGTGAGTTGGAACCCATTATACTAGGGTCTCGGAGATGGGCCGAAGGGACCCCTCAATATTTTCCCTCCAAATTAAAACCAACTGTATAGACCAGAGGCACGGACCTGATGACCTAAACGTCGTATAGCGAGTGAAATAAATAACGACACAGGGAAAAAATATAAATAACATTTTGAAACTAGAGTAGAAAATGAAACGGCCCAACTATTGAAAGCATTCCCGTGTTTTAAACTTAACTTTAACTTTTCAGCCATTCCAATAGAGGGAATCTATTGGGCGGCTTTATAAATGCGTGCCTCCACCGTGTAAAACAATGACCTCTCTCAAACCAAGTGGAAAAAGTTAATGATTAGAGGTAAATTCTCGCCCAGTGGTAGCAAGTACAAGAGATGTAAACATACTAAAGCGCTGGATAATCAAAATCCTTTGTCTACTCGAAATTAAAAGCGTAAAGGCCCGTTTACACTTTGATTAGTGCGAGTGCGAGTGTTTAGTGTTTACTGCGAGTGCTTAGTAAATTTTGCAAGTGTTTAGTGATTAGTGATTAGTGCTTAGTGGTTAGTGCAAGTGATTAGGATGTCGTTTTATTTTGAGGAAAATTTTATATTTTATTGAACATTTTTTTTTTTTTTTTGTGGGAGGGATAGTGCTTTGTTGATTTTTGACACATTGTGACAGTTTTTTGACCAATCAATTAAACATATTTACTTTTAAATTGTATAATTATAAAATAAAAAACCCTGACATCTAGGTTGGAGAGGGGAGGCCTACTCGCAGATCCACTAAACACTAAACAGTGCAAGTCTACTAAACAGTTAACAGTTCACTCGCAAAATTACTAAACACTAATCACTAAACACATCGTCTCCAAACGGATTTAGTGATTTTACTAAACACTTGCACTAAACACTCGCACTCGCACTAATCAAAATGTAAACGGGCCTTAATAAAAAGTTATTTTGTTTTCATTCATTCTATGGCTTAAATGCACAACATTCTAATTCAGTTGTATATTTCTCTTTTTTGTACAAATTAAAAAATTGGTCCGACAAACTCGAACAAAACTTTTTGTACATAGTGAAACTGAATTTAAATTCAACACACTATAATAATAAAATGTTATAATAATAATAAATGTTATAATAATAATAAATGTTATAAAACGGTTATCAGGTAGTTGTTGACATTTCGTTTTCTTCTTTCAGCTTATAATTTTTAATAATTCATTGAAAAATCGACCAAAATCAAATTTTCGCGCCGTTACAATTCTTTCTTTTTCTCTATATTATGTACTATTAGATTGTGATATAATAACAGGCGTAGCAAGGTCTCTATTTTAATTTAATAAGTGAATATCTATAATAGATTATCAATGATTTCAACTTTCTTTGCTATTCTTAATAATTTAATGTAGACTTGGTATAGATGAGAAAATTATCATTAATATATGTTTAATATGCAATGCTATATAATAAGATGATCACTAATCAAAAATTAAACTTTGCAAAAAAAACTCAGTATATCTCTGATAGAATGCTATAAGCTATACAACTCATAAAATGATTCAGATAAAAACTATTGTGGTATAAAGTTACTTTAATATTCTTCTTACAACTATATGTTTATTTTCTTATTTTACTAAAAAAAAAAAACATACAATTTATAATATAAATTTTTGTAAAAGTTGGATGAATCACAACAAGATGTTTGGATTTTGGATCTGTTTCAAATTAATTTTTAAGCCAAATTAATTTTGCGTTGACGGTTGATATTAATATAGGAGAACCATCTGAGATCTACGATCAACATGCCATCCAAATTTCTTTATATATATTTATATATTTTTAAAAATATAGATGAAGAAAAGTTATTTAAGTTTGCGGAAGTAAGAGGATGGGAGCAGAAAGTTACAATTATTATGGGATCAATAAATAGGCAAAAAGGAAGTAAGAGGATGGGAGCAGAAAGTTACAATTATTATGGGATCAATAAATAGGCAAAAAGGAAATAAGAGGATGGGAGCAGAAAGTTACAATTATTATGGGATCAATAAATAGGCAAAAAGGAAGTAAGAGGATGGGAGCAGAAAGTTACAATTATTATGGGATCAATAAATAGGCAAAAAGGAAGTAAGAGGATGGGAGCAGAAAGTTACAATTATTATGGGATCAATAAATAGGCAAAAAGGAAGTAAGAGGATGGGAGCAGAAAGTTACAATTATTATGGGATCAATAAATAGGCAAAAAGGAAGTAAGAGGATGGGAGCAGAAAGTTACAATTATTATGGGATCAATAAATAGGCAAAAAGGAAGTAAGAGGATGGGAGCAGAAAGTTACAATTATTATGGGATCAATAAATAGGCAAAAAGGAAGTAAGAGGATGGGAGCAGAAAGTTACAATTATTATGGGATCAATAAATAGGCAAAAAGGAAGTAAGAGGATGGGAGCAGAAAGTTACAATTATTATGGGATCAATAAATAGGCAAAAAGGAAGTAAGAGGATGGGAGCAGAAAGTTACAATTATTATGGGATCAATAAATAGGCAAAAAGGAAGTAAGAGGATGGGAGCAGAAAGTTACAATTATTATGGGATCAATAAATAGGCAAAAAGGAAGTAAGAGGATGGGAGCAGAAAGTTACAATTATTATGGGATCAATAAATAGGCAAAAAGGAAGTAAGAGGATGGGAGCAGAAAGTTACAATTATTATGGGATCAATAAATAGGCAAAAAGGAAGTAAGAGGATGGGAGCAGAAAGTTACAATTATTATGGGATCAATAAATAGGCAAAAAGGAAGTAAGAGGATGGGAGCAGAAAGTTACAATTATTATGGGATCAATAAATAGGCAAAAAGGAAGTAAGAGGATGGGAGCAGAAAGTTACAATTATTATGGGATCAATAAATAGGCAAAAAGGAAGTAAGAGGATGGGAGCAGAAAGTTACAATTATTATGGGATCAATAAATAGGCAAAAAGGAAGTAAGAGGATGGGAGCAGAAAGTTACAATTATTATGGGATCAATAAATAGGCAAAAAGGAAGTAAGAGGATGGGAGCAGAAAGTTACAATTATTATGGGATCAATAAATAGGCAAAAAGGAAGTAAGAGGATGGGAGCAGAAAGTTACAATTATTATGGGATCAATAAATAGGCAAAAAGGAAGTAAGAGGATGGGAGCAGAAAGTTACAATTATTATGGGATCAATAAATAGGCAAAAAGGAAGTAAGAGGATGGGAGCAGAAAGTTACAANAATAAATATAGTAATATTAATGTTCATTATTTATTTTTTAAATAAATAATGATAATATTATAAAAATAAAGGTATTAATAATTTTTTTTTTATATTAGACGTTAAAACCTCACAAAAACACCATGAATAATAACAATCAAGCTAAAAACTAAGAACGACAGAATATAATTCAAGGGTCGGCCAGTAGAGTGCAGGAGAATGTACTTTTAAGAGATACACACCCGGATATATCGGATCTTACATAATGAAATGCTATTAAATATAACTCTTAACTAATTCAAAAACATTTACATTTATTTTATATTCCACACAGTGTAAATTATATGTATTTTTTAAAGTTGCATATTTTACTTGGTTTTGCAGTTATATTGTTAAATAAAATATTATTTAAAGGAATAAATTCAAAAACAATGATTTGACGACAAGCTTTTATATATTTTCTGAATTCAATAATTTCTTTAATTCTATAATTAATTAATGACTGATTATATTATATTTAGTACAAAATCTGTGGGGTAACATTTAGCATATATGAGACAAAAAACAAGTAAAGTTCAATAAAAGAGAGTAAAAAGGTAAATTGATATAAATATATACCTAACTTAGATTTAAAAAAAAAAATAACCTGCCGATGACTCACACAACCAACATGCATAGAAAAAATAATTTATTTTAAATACTTTGCTATTATCTGCTAGAATTATTTTATTTGAGAATAGAGTTTTCTGCTAACCATGAAATGGGTACGATAAATTAATTAATTAATTTCAATTCAAAATGAAAGGATGAAAAAAATCATTCAAAAAAATGAATGAATGTCAAAAAAATTAGAGAATTTCAAAGAAGTGAAAGAAGTCTGTTAATTTGTATACAGCTTCCTAATAAAGACCTATTTGATGAATGGACATTATCAGTTTCTATATTCCCAGCGGCGTTACTCAAACTTTTAAGCAATTTTTTTTTTATTGAATTTGTGCAGAAGGTTGAATTTTATAAGGAACTATATATCTGTAAGCTACTTATGACAAACAATCCTAATTTCAAAACTTTTAAAAATAAAAAATAAGTGCGTTCCAACTGGGAATCGAAACAGCAACAGCTACTTCATTAACACCTACATCTTAAATTACTATACGACTTTAAAATAATTTGGATGGTTGGCCCCATATTAATGTCAACCGACGGCGCAAATTTAATGCTGCCTAAAAATAAGTAAGACCAAACTGGGAATCTTTATTTGTTTTCATAATAACTTAGTTAAAACAGTAACATTGCAACTTCTGGGTTTTGTCACTCATCAATTATCTAAATTCTCTTTATTACATATTTAACTGACAATGTAAATATTCACTTATTCATTGGAAAGTTTCATCAAACATAAGAACTATATATTTTCATTATTTATCTTGAGTTGCAGTTTAATCTCTTTAGCTTACTGACAACTTTATACAACTGTTATATAATATTGACAGTAGTATTCATTATAATTTATTGTATATAAATAAACCTGGGTTTGTTTTAAAAAAAAACTATATGAACTATATTTTAACTATATGAAACTATTTTACTTTATAATAGTATTATAAAACAACAACTCTTTCTCTTTAGTTGTTTGTATTAACTAATTGAGTACTTCAGTTGAATTTAACCTCATATGTAATCTAAACACAAACTTACAACTTAAAAGACAAACAAAGTTTATCTTTTAACAATACAAATTAAAGAACATAAAATCTACAGTTGATAATACTTCGCCTTATGCGTCATTGACCATTCTTACAGGAGTGGATTTTTTAATTCCTCATTTTTATTTACTAATTGATCTGTTCAATTCGTCAAGATAAAAATGTTGTAAGAAGAGGCAGTGCTATTATAAATAGACTGTCAATTAGTGTAGCACATAGCTTCATCGTTCCTCGCGTCCTATTTCGTATATTTTAATGATTTTATCGCCCTCCACTTGTAAACATTGCTGTCCTGAAACGGAGGTAATGTTCCATATTACAGCCCTGGGGCTGGTAATAATGTATGGTTTATCCATTACAGTGCCGCTAATTTAGTTCGAGAAGCGGCCACCAATAGTGTACGCACCACGAGCAGTAAGCGCTATGACAGGCCTCGGGCGTTAACGCACTCGTGCTTTCAAACTTCGCCCTCGGCCTGTAATAACGCCCTGCTCTAGTTGCGTAAATAGCTATTACGCATTAACAACCTAATTTTATCAAATATATTTAATTTTCTCTCGATTTTAAAATCCGTCAAACTGTTTCATTACCATTGGACGATTAGTTTTTAAGATACGTTAGTTCGTAAAAATTGAGCTACAGACAGATACGGAACCAAAAATGTTTACTGATGTCAGAAAACCGTTTTCTGTTTTGGGGTTTTTAAAATCGGAAACATAAAGAAATTTCGCTCTTTAGAACGATTACACATCTTCCGTTACCTTCGGCAAGCTAGGAAGCAATAAACCAGAATATCTCATCTAATAAATATGGATAGGATTAGAAATCAATTAAAAAACCAGCAGATTCAAAAGTCTAATTTCACCCAACAAATATATATCTCACATAAAATATTTTATCTTTACGACTAATTACTTTGTGCTTCAGAACGTACCAAAGCAATGTGAAGAATGAAATAGCTTCCTAGCTTTCCGAAGCTAACGGAAGCTATATTATCAGCTATAAGCCATAATATCGTTCAGAAGAACGAAAAATTTTATGTCTCCGATTTCAAAAATTCCAAGACAGAAATCTTTTTCACACAGGGAACATTTTTGGTACCATAGTTTAGTTATTATTATTAGGGTTTTTTTAAAGTGAATTAATGAAATAATAATTATAAATGTATATTCAGATTCACTATGTATGTAGGTAAGGGAAAGTTTAATAAGCTTTACTCTTTGCATTTCAAAAAAAAAAAAAAAAAAAAATCCTCATTGTATTTATACAAAAAATTCAACCACTATATCTATGTGATTTCTTATTCCCACTTGTGGTACCCACAGTTAAAAATACAATACATTCATAGTAAAAATAGTTCACCTACTGGCAACTTACTACTTCATATTTTACATACATATAATAAATTGTGTCTAGTTTCACTATATGGTTTTTTTAAATTATATTTTATTTCATAAAAAAATCAGCTGTGAAGTTAAATAACTTACTATCTCTGTATATTGTCTGTAAACAATAAATTGAACTCCTTGATGAGGGTTTTTTTTTTTTTTTTAATAAAAAGCTAATGTGTTTTAATTATATCTTCTCTGCAGAATATTACAAACAATAATAAGACTTTTGTTTATTCGATATCTTTATCCCTAATCATCGCTTTTTTATCTTCTTTTTGGAACCTCCTTATAATGAATAATTAATTAATTTCTCAGCTTCACTTTCATTGATCGCACTACTTCGTTTTAACATTCTCTTTCTCTAAACAGCATATAAAAGACTAAGATAATTTAATCATGGCCTAAAACAGACCGCAATGTAAACACACACACACACACACACACACACATATACANTTTTGTTTATTTCCCTCCGTCGGACTGCAGTTAAAAATCGTCAGATCTCGGCCTGCAGGCGCTCATCGCACAGTGTATGGCGCATACAGGCACAGATCTGTAGTTCTTTACGATTGCCTGCAGGCTGTGGACTGTTAATGGGTGGTGATCTGAGATTTTGGCCTTACGATAATCGTATAAGATAACGGCCTGCAGTTAAACTGTATGTGTGTGGGCCCCTTTATATTCATTTTCTTTACGTATTATTTCATCAAATTTTATTTTATATACAATATTAGCAACGACAGAAGATGAAATAGACAGTGAATTATTAATAACTGAAATAGAATCTCGCCCTATCCTGTGGGACAAAACTTTGAATGATTTGGTAGACCCAATATATAGCCTGTTGTTCTTGCGATGGTGGCGATACCACCGGTATAGAAGCCAAATTAGCATAATTTTTTACGAGTCATTATAAATATAAGGTTATAATTATAATTTTATATAAAAACGTTAAGATATAACTAGGCCAATCGCAGAAATTACACTAACTGGATTTGATTGGATCGGAATGAAATCGTCTACGTGTGGCAGGGTGCGTACCCAACACCGGCCCAATATCGGGTCAATCCATCCGATACGTGCGTTCCTAGCCTTTAGGGTTAAGGAAACCGATTTTGGTTGGTCTCTTTATGGAGGTTTTAATATTTAAGTAATTCTTGATCAAAACTCTTAATTCTTCTCATTGCAAAGAATTATCTAAACATACATATCTCACACTAATTTCTGTAGCTTTCTTTACAATAATTTCCTCAAAATGCTTATTTCTTTCCTTAGCACTTTTTTTTCTCTATCAACATATTAAATCCGTTTAATTCGTATAATTTTCATCAGAATCTCTTTTTACTAATGTATCTCTCATAATTATTCATCATATCCTTTTCTCGTATACTCATTTTGTTTTATTATAATAACTTCTTCTGATAATACTTACTCTTTACTTCTGTCTCAAATATACAATTTGATTATCTGTTTCATTCATATATTCTTTCCTACTCTCTTCTTGGTAATACATATCTTGTCACTTTTATCTTATCCTTTCCTCATACTTAATTAATTTTTCTTCTTTATAATTACTTCCTCACAATGCATATTTCTTTTTACTCTTTATTGCACACTCAAATCATCTATTTCGTTCCCTATATTCTCCTCAAAGTTATGTAAATCTTACAATTTTCATCTTATCCTTTCCTCACAATGACGTATTCCTCACAATGACGTATCTGACTCACTCTCAGTTTGCAATCTTTTCTCTGATTTCGGTTTATTTCTTTATAATTACGTTCTCTCAACATACACTATGCTTATCTCTATTCGTTTCTTTTCTCAATATATTACCCACACAAATCTACTCTCTATAAATGCTTTCTAGATACACACAAGAGAGTACTGAGGAATTTGAAAGAGGAATGTAAAAAACCACCTTTTGAAGTATTATGTTAAATTATAAATTAACTTAAAATAGGCATCGTGTTGCTCTGTCATTGAAAAGGTAGCTTGATGCAATACATGCATAATACTAAGAAAATAGTAAATCATGATGTTTCACAGTTGAAGATGAAAAGTGGAATAGATAGAGGATATAGGATTGTGCCTTCCTATTTTACTCTGTAACTACATCCTAAAAATACACACTTCACTACACACACACATAACTTCATTAAACCAAAACTTCGGCTTGTATCAAGTTGGAAATTTTACATGCCTGATTCAATTGTACTTTATAAGTTTTATATTATAGTTTGATTAAAATCGATACGTAGAATTTAAGATATTGTATTCTCCACGTTAAAGTTTAGGCCTGCTTTAACAATTTTAGCGATCTTGATGACTTCATATCGATGTACCTAATTGTTGGATTCATTCAGTAAAACTAACAGTGACACCACTATAAATGATCAAGCTAGCTAAAACTATTAAAATTTTGTTCTAGAATCTAGAACAAAATGTACTCTCATCGGATAGATGATGTAAGAATATTTTCCCGTTGTAAAATTCCAATTTTAAATTTGAAGAAAATAGATACTGGCTTATAACANGTATCTGACTCGCTCTCAGTTTGCAATCTTTTATTGGCACCCAACTCGAATCCTAGACTGTATTTTTCCTGCTTATTCTCTCAATTTATTTATTTTATCTCCTTTATCATAGTTTTTAACAATGGCAATCGTTCTCGTTTTTTCATATGGCTCACTTTTCTTATCTTTTATCTCTCGTCTAATAGAAGGAATTTTATAAATGAATAATAGAGGCGCCAGGAAATATGTCGATGTTCATCCTTCACCAACTTTTCCCTCGAGGCTCAATTAAGATGTTCTTGTATGATGAATGTTCTTGTATTAAAACAACCGTGCCAAATAAATCTTATCAAAGGAGAGGCGATGAGCAGGCTCAACACTTAACAACCGTTTAGCTTACTATCTCACGTCTGTTTAAATTAACTCAGCCACACTCCACTTCAGCGCTAATCTCCAAATAGTGTCAGATGGATCTTTAGTTTCCTATTTACCAAGTATACAAAATAACAAAGAGAGGAACAACAAATTGTTTTAGCCCAAACGTATAGGCTTTAAGCTTTGTATAGATTTGCACGTTACTTGGTTACAAAATGAGTCCAAAATAGAGGTTACAATTTAAACATGTCTCTGTTTTCTTAATTAAGTTTGAGAAAATAAGGTAAAATTATAAAAAAAATACCAATAAATTATGTGATCATTTTACCCAAACCAAGGTGTCATTTTGAGAAATTTTAACTCTAGGTTGAGGTTGCTTGTCCTCCCCTCTCCAAAAAGAGAAAATATAAAATATATAACTTTACTACAAAAAAACTTATGTTTGTATCAGGTTGAAATTTTATACATGCCTGTTTCAGTTATACTTTTGACACTATGTATGATGTTTTATTTAAATCGTTACGATAGAAGGTAAGATACCGGTTAAAACGTTAGTTTATTTATTTTAAAGGTTTAGGCCCACTTTAATAGTTTAGTCAATCTTTAAAACTTCATAGCGGTGTCGGTGTTAGTTTTACTAACAAAAATTTAAAAAGGTTGTTTGTCTCATTGAATTTTTTACCGTCCTGAAATTTTAATTTTACGTTAGAAGCTTACGATTACGTGAGCGTTACTCGCGCGAAGGTTTAGGCAAATAACGTTGTCCAACGAACTCGTCCTGGTTATGTGTAAAATTAACATGACGTTTTGAGAGGGTTGGTTTCGTTACAGGTAGTTTTTTTCGGATTCACTCCTGGGCTCCAGGCATTGCAACGTGCCATAAGGAACTGCGTTAAAAAAAAAAAAAAATAAAAAAAAAACTACAACGATTCTGACGATTGTGTTCTAAATAATAAATCCGAATCTTTACTCCTACGGAAGAAACAAAAACGTTCCACCAAGCGTTTCTCCGCTAACTCTGGCGAAACATTAGTATGGGAGGCTTTTCACAGACATTTTCACGTCAATATGTAATGCTCTCTCTTACGTGCTACGTGGCCAACCTTATAACACGTAAAGACCTAAATGTTCCACACGTACATCCTCCTGTTACTCATCCAACATCCTAATCCTCTTGTTCTATCCTCCCCTTATATTCCTGGTAATCGGAGGTAAAGCCTAAAGGGAAAATGATCCCGTGACCATGTTAGAGATTATATTATTTACCCTAAGTACCATCAGGGTGGGGTCTCTTAATCTGAGGTGTAAGTCTGCTGCATTATTGTATAATATTGGAAAATTATTATAGGCTACTTCTTACAATTCCTTTTCTTCCAAGTTTACCGAAAGTAACGCGAAGCATTGTGATCGAGAAGTGCCACTTTTTTCTGAATTCGAAAATTTCAAGACAGAAATTGGTTTCAGACATCAGGGAAACATTTTTGGTCTCCTGTGTGTCCATTAGTAACCAGTTTTCTTTTTTTAATATCCTATCTCTTTATAAGAGCTAATCTGATCCTGTATTAATTTTAACCGTCTTTGCGCATAAAATATTCTTAACGATACTTTTATTCAAAGAAAAAAAAAACGTTGATATAAAAAGAGGGGGGGGGGAGACTAAATAAATTAGAAAATAATTGCTTCACGAGGAAGGTTCATGCTCTAAATTGGCAGGCTATTTATAAAAAAAATGTATATGAATTGCAATCAATTTAAATACTAACTTAATAAGTTGCTGTTCTGATAAAAATCAAGTTTCAGACAGCATTATAATAATTGTAAATGGGGAGAAGTCGGGGTTCGATTCCAAAAAAAGGGAGCGACATTTTTACAGTAAATTTTGATAAAATGTTAAATAATAAATAAATTAACACCCAGTTACAGTTAGTTATTAACGGATTTATTGAAAACTCATAACGAAGTTAATATTTATGTAAATAGAAAATGTTAGTACGAGAAGTATCACACTGCGTTATTCAAACAGTTTTTTAAAAACAAAAAGATAAATAATTTAAAAACTAGGTTACATCTATTTTAGATTAATTAGCTGATATCATAGTTAAGGCCTTGATATCTGTTTAATACTTATAAGTCTTTAATTATTAATACTTCTCTTAATTGTATTAACGTATTGTATGATATACATATTTTTTCGATAAATATAATGCTCCTAATGAAAAAGATTATATAGGTTAATTAATGACAATTAAGCTGAACGTTCTCTAGTCAAGATCACTCTAGAAATGAGTGCGGTAAAGTAAAACGAGTGCGGTAAAGTAGTATGAGCAGGAATCTGCTGTTTTGCGTACTATTTTGAGTGCGATAACAACCACTTTATCGGTCAACTGTAGGAAAAAATTAAAACTATGTTATACTTTTGAAAAACTCATGGCATTAAATTAGGGTCTCTTAAAAAATTAAATATTTACTTTCTCATATAAGATACACATATAGACACACACACATTTTCTGACTTTGTAGCTAATGCCAAGTAATGCTTTTTTACAAACAGGAAGGATTTTACTCGAATAATAACTTTTAGGTTTAAACGTACCAAAAATCTAAGTTTTCTCTGAGTTTTATCTTAAATGAGCCAGGCTTACCTGTAACAGAAAATAACGTAGATATTAATGAGCTTATTACACATAATGTGTTTACATACGATATGTAAAGGCAAAAAAAAATCAAAATGCCAGACATACAAATAAAAGACTAAGGCATATAAAATCAAAATGCCAGACATACAAATAAAAGACTAAGGCATATAAAATCAATCATCACGAAATCTCCCTTAAAAAAGGGAGATCTTATCAAACAAATAACCTTAAAAAAGGGCCAAATTTCAGGCCACCTCCCAAAAATGTCAGCTTATATCAAAGGAGTGATGTGATATCTACATTATAGAAAAGTCTGCTCTCTCTTTACTTCATAACCTCACTTCACTCATACTTTCATGAGCAACACTGCTCTGTAATTTTTGTTGTTTAACCTTGGCCAGTTTCTGAAAATGGCATAAAAACATAATTGGCCACAAAGTAGATATCACTACTTTGATAAGCTGACTTTTTTGGGTGGAGTTCTAGAACTTTGCACTAATTTAACTGCTTTTTTATACATCGACATACATTAGAGCTTTAGGTTTTGGATTTTGCTGGATCCGAATCTGAATGGTTTCCATACGCTAAATCTAATCTAAATTGTTTCCATGAGCAAAATTTGGGGAAAATTGAAAGACGGGAAATGGTTCAAAATTGGGGTAATAGCTATTTCCAATGAAACTTACCAAGCAAAGTAATATAAGACCAGTAATGAAACAACCAAAAAAAAAAAATCAAATATATATGAATGTACACATTATTTACATGGCTTTAACCGTAGATAGTGATTTGTAATTAAATTTAGTGATTTGTAATTAAATTAATGATGAATACATAGGGGGTAGAAATATGTAGTTTATTGAATAATTATTAAGTAACGTTTTATAATGATTTAAATCCATGACTGTGAATACTGAAAGAAAAATTATATTTGAATTGATAAAAATGTTAAGTAAAAATAAATTTTTCCAATTAGGCTATGTAGTTTCTTTTTTTTTTTAACTTGAGAAATTTGTTTGTTTTTTTGAGAAATTTATTTTCCCCCAATTTTTAATTATTACACAGAGTGATGTTTGACTGAAAATATTTTAGTTTTTTTTGGCATCGACGTTAATTAGAAGAAGAAAAGTCAACAGTTTAATTAATTTTCAGAATAAAACGCCCCAAAGGTAAAAATAGTAAGTTACATAAAGGGAAGGGAAAGCCAGTTGATAGACGCAAGAATTCGTGCCATACCCCAACAAAATTTTAATTATCTCGGTTCTAATTAGAGTAGAGTATAAATTTTATATCTTTCAGCTATTAAACGAGAGCCAATATTGATTTCTTAGGGAAAGAAATGGAAAAAAGCTTTCGTCGTTAATTAAATCACAAATTAACTTATATTGCTTACGAGCTTACCGAAGGTAGAAGAATCATTGTGATCATTCAGGAAAAAAGGAAATTTGTTAATGCCTTTGAATTTAAAAATTCCGTTATACAGAGGCCCATGGTTCAAATCCCGGCGCTGGAGTCTGTTTTTCTGTATGTTTCCCGTAGTTAATAATAATTATAATTTGATTTAAATTGAAATTTAATCTTTCCGTAGTATGAATAGTACCAAAATCGTAAAATATGAATTTTAAAAATTCCGTCCCAGATATAATAGAACATGTTTGGTCTTGTATCAGTCGGTCGTTTAGAAATTTACCGAATCTCCATAACTTAATAATTACTCATACGATTTTGATGAAAGGTCATTAGCCCATTGTTAGTCCCATAAGAATTTTAACCTTCTGCGATCATTTCTTTTTCTTCTGCAAGCACACAAATTTTTTATCATTAACTCCAAAATTTGTAAAGTAGTCATTCAATTTTGGAGGGTCCCATATTAATCAATATTTGTTTTCTTAAAAAATATGCGATGTATGAAAAATGTGATGTATTCGTTCTTTTCTTAAAAACATAGAGGGAATGTGACCATGTGGGATGCCATTACCTTCTACTTTTTATAAGATTTCAAATGGTATAATTAAAGTTTAAGATCAACTGTCTAGTTTTTTAATTATAGTGGATTGAATGTTACAAGACGTGAAATTTTTCGGTCAGGATAACAACCAATTCTTGTACAAATGCAAAAATGGTTTTCCCGAACGAAACCACAACACTTCGGGATCTTACAGCAAATTTGACCTTGAACAAAAAAGTTAACCTATAAACATGGACGTAATTTAACGTTGAACAAAAAAGTTAACCCATAAACATGGATGCGTCACAGATTCGTTTTCGATATATTCGCAAAAAAAAAATTAAATAATATACATTTTGGGCGTTTGTTCTTACAATTCTTGAATACTTCGCTTTTTGCGCTTTTTACAGTAAATCTTGTAGCGAGTCAAATTGAACTTAATTTAGCTCTCTATATCAAAATCCTTTAAAATTGAGTGTTGATGGAGATCACCTTAATGGATTGACTATTGATCTTAACTATGCACCGTTGATCTACAATTGAGAGATGGGCATATGCTTACTCGACATTTTTTGTTGCATTTGACCCATAGAATCCGCCAGTTTCAATATGGAATTTTATCGCGGGTCGCCCTGTATACAAGTAAAATATATAATATCTGTAACAAGGACTTTTCTGACACATTTCAGTACTTTTTTTAATCTTGAAAGTTTTACGACAAACGAGAGATATCACCAAAAGATATGATTTCAAACAAAATACATCTTAGTGGCTAACTCTATTATACGTGCCATACTTTACGAAGTGTGTCAAGAGGTTATATTTTGCCACTGTCGCGTTTCCATTTCACTGCAGGTAAAACGGCCCCGGACAGTGTTTGAGGGAGAGGGCAAGCAGAACGCTCGTAGAATGAGTAAAGATATTGATGTTTTTATACGTCAGAGCAGAGGCTGAAGAAGCCGCTCCTAGTTTGACATTATGATCTAATGTAAAGTCTGAAGCGAAGCACGGAGTCGAGGTGAATCTTAGCTTGGAGCTCCGTGAGGTCATTCCACGGTATCCAACAAACTCCCTTGACACGACTCCTTTTGTATTACCTTGGGGTAGCAGAAGGAGGAGTTAGAGCGAAATGTAAGACGAGCTAAGATGGTTTTTTGTTCTTCTTGCTTCTCTCCCGTCCTTTTTTCCACCTCCCCTCAGGAAATCATTTGAATTGCAAACTCCAGAGGTTTTATATTAAGGCGAGGAAAAGTAATGGTGGAAGTTTAAGAGAGAAAATTATACGACTGAAAACCTCTCTGAGATTTTTAGATCATGCAATTTATCAAGGCCGATCATCAAAATTAGCATCGGCATGAGGCTGATATATGCAACAGATAAAAGCATTTTCTTGAAGCTATTGTAAGAAAGAATTTGAAAAGTCTAACATCATATTAACAAAACTATAAATAAAAACTAAATATAGTACTTCAAAACCTGCATTACTAAAAGGATTCAATTGCTGAAATTATCACAGATAATCTCAAAAAATATTCCTTTACTAGAAATGCAGAGACATATGTTGAGATCATGGTTCGATTTCAACGGATGGATGATTATATATCCTCCATTCCTCTAAATAATTGACCGAGCGAAGTAAAGTCTATGTTTTAACTTTTTAACTCCAGACTAAAACATTTAGCATTACGTCTGTGTTCAAGTGGATCAAACAGCTATAACTTTGAAACTGGGAAAAATTCAGAAAAATTATTCATGTTGAAGTTGTAGCACTTCAGGCGTAGTTTAATGAAACCAAAAGAAAAAAAAACTGATTCCGCTCTTCAAAGGTTGAATATGGCCCTTTGAAGAACGTGGTTTCCTCTTGACCTTCATTAGAAAGTTCTCTAAAAAGCACGAAAAAATGGTTTATTAAATTTTTGTATATCTTTCATAGCGAAAAAAGGCTTCAAAGTTGACTATTTTAGTATGCAACTTTTACAAAAAAAAAATGTAATGTAACATAAGGTTATTTTATTCCGAATCTTTCAAACGTAAAAACAATCTAATGATAGTATATTTTAGAATATAATACGAATAATTTGGAGTGTCTGCAGAACCCCTCTGTCTCAACGTTTTTAGAGAAAATAGTAAAATATTTTAAAGTTTAAGTGAAATATCCTAGGCTTGATTCCAGGGGAACCTTTTTTACATAAAAGAATCTTAAAATAGAGAGACTAAAACGTAAAACTATCAAAAATGATGGTTAAATAAATAAAATTTGTTAAAAATATTGGTCTAAAAAAAATAGAAGATTAAAAATATTTTCTCTAAAAACTTTGAGGGAGGGGTTTAAACTAAATTTTGGGTTAAAAATCTGAAATATTCGTAAAAAACCTAAAATACCTTCATCAGAAAGTTATTACCTTTAAAAAATGTAATATAAAATAACCCACGGTTACATTACTTTTTGCTGTAAAAAACGCAAACTGAAGTAGTCAACATTGGTGTCCATTTCTGCTCGAACTATGAAAGACATACAAAAATTTAGAAAACAATTTTTTTTTTTTTAATGAACATTTCATAAAAAAAAGCAAAAGGAAAACACAGACACACACAAAAATAAACATGAGCAAGAGGAAACCACGTTCTTCAAAGCATCACTTTCTTCAACTTTTACCGGAAACATTTTTCTGAATTTTTTCTTAGTTTAAATTTTATTGGCGTTTGATTCTTGAAATGGTTCACCCAGTATACACAGATATATTTTAAATTTAAGAACAAAATAGATATCCTAAAAAATCACAGAGAAGTACTTGCGTCCAAGTACTTTTAAGGGTTTTGTAGATGAGTAAGCATACCCACTATGTAATTATGATTTCTTGTCTTTTTTTTATTATTAAATACCTTTATTGATAATATACAACATAATATAACATTACAAAATATAATGTGGCTTTCCAGAAACTTGAACAAGGTCTTCGATCTCAAGAGTCCCGGGTTCGATTCCCCGGGGGGTCACAATGTTTTTTATCAGTAATAAACCAATAATGAATACAAACTTTAAAAAAGCACATATACATTTGTGTCCTACTCTTCAGCAGCTTTCATTTGATACCCAACTCAAAATTTTTAAAAAATAAAATTTTGGGCGCGCTCCAAATTTTCGCGCACAAAATTGGTAATTTTTAAAACCTGGGAATTAACTCCCGGAAATAACATCGCCCCACTATAAAGTATTATCATGAATTATTTCGAAATTTTAGCACCAGCCGATCTATAGTGGAATGGTGGGGATATTTTTTTGGGTATATTTTGATTTTTTGCCCCTATAAGGAGTGCAAAATTTAAAAAAGCATACATATATTTGTGTCCTACTCTTCAGCAGCTTTCATTTGATACCCCACTCAAAAATTAAAAAAAATATAAATTTTTGAGTTTACCACATTTTTTCGAATTGCGCATGCGCAAATCTAGTTATGAACTTCTATATATTTTTCCTGTAGTTGGGTCAAAAAGTTGCACCAGAGTTTCAAATTTCAGCTCTTTAGCTTAAACGGTTCGGGCGCTATGAACCAAAGAGCGACGGACAGACGGACACATCACCCTCGGCATAAGGGTTTTGAGAAGTATCTACAATACCCTAAAAATAAGAATGTGTAAATAAACATAAGCCAAATCTCGCGTAAAACGATGTAAGATCATAGGTTTAGTCAAGTCTCCCCCAGTGAAAAGTACTACTAGGTCTAGTACATCCAAAAAAACTTATCTTATAATTATTTTTACAAAACTAAGTATCTTAAATAAGATAATAGAGGGAGTCCAAAATGCCATGAAATGGTTCTAGTAAAGGGGGGTACGGCTGTGGTCGACTTTGCCATTAAACTAATTTAATTTATTAAATTTTTTTTGGAAGCGAGGTTAATGAAAGGAGGAAAGAGGCCCCCTAATACTCAATGAATCTTTCTGTCTTGCAAAGGACGAAGCAGGGCGAGGGACACCCTTAATGGAGACTCTTCCTCCCACGCTTTGACGCACGCTTATATAGCTTACTAATGACCACACCATAATCTCTTTGGCGGTACTATGTACAAATGTGTGATGTGTGAAGAAGCTGGAACTCCACCACGGGGCGTAAAAAGGGCCTAAGTGAGGGCCTAATTGCAAGGTTCGAACAAGTGGTTCGCCCAACCCGTTCTAGTAGGTAAGTACTAGACTACTACTACTACTTTCTGTCTTGCATCGTTTCGATTCTTCTCATTTAACTGGTTTAGTTATTAAATCTAATTTAAATATGCACTTAAAAGATAAAGCTATATTCTAACCAATGAGCCATTACAGAGAAATTCGTCTTTAAATTAAATCGACGCCTTTATCCTTAAGGTCAATGAGGATCTTGTAATAAACTATAACCATAAAAACAAGTATGCTGAGAATCACGATAAAAGTTATGAAAATCTAAGTAGAATATGATTGAATAACATAACAAATGAATTTGAATTTGAACCATTAATAAAATTTAACACTAACTATACCAGAACAAGAACCAAAACCAAAAATGTTTAGTAAATATCCAGACAGATTGCGTCTAACATAAAGTAAATCTTGATAATTGAAACCTAGCCTAGGTCTGAGATCATTTAAAGTAAAAATGAGAGATGACTCCATGATGTGAATCATTGGCAACTTACAACATTCGCAGACTCTAAAAGTATTAATATCGTAAAATATTTACTGAAAAATAATAATAGGCTACTTCGCCTTCTTATATATTTAATTCTATAAAATAAATCTGGATATATCTCTTAATAGATAATAGTTAAAGCGAGATTGATTATTGTTTATTATAACATTATTTATTTAACAATGATCTATTCTCACTTCAGTAAACATAAATATATAACTATCACAGCACATCTAATAAAAATATAGACTTCAAATCCAGATCTTTTAATGGAAACACCGTCTAATATTTTGTAAATCCCGACGTTTTGAACCTATTACAGTGACATTCTAGTAAGTTTTTTTTTCATTTGCTCTGACTAAGCCAATTACTCTTATAACGGGCAACTCCCTTAAGAATTCTACCTGTAAAGGGTTCAAAACGTCGGATCCAAGATTTATTAGGTTTGTGTAGATTTATTAGGCTGAACCAAAACTTACACGGAACAATACATTTTATAATTGTACAATAATCTTACACTGAAAAAGTGTTGAAATAAAAAAGTCTCTACATAATTGATGACCTCCACTAACGTTTCATATCTTAAACTTACACTGAAAAGTTAGATGTTTTTGAAACGCCCTTGTTCTGTATTAAACTTATGGATGTTACTCAGGGTTTAGGTTCTCAAATCTTAAACGTACAGCGCACGTGGAGACAGTGAAAAACTTTAACCTAAGTTGATAACTGAACTAGTATATCGAAACATCACCTCAAATTCTGTTAACTGATTAACTCAATTAGAATAATATTGGAGAATTATCAGGAAAGAACTGATGATAATATGCAGTGCATTAAGAGTAAAACATTTGTCGATGAAACGTAATATTAGAAATTCTAAAGAGAGCAATATAATATCAAGGTTGATCCAGAGACTAGTAGAAATTAGAAAAGTTGAAAAGTCGGGTAGAGGTTTAATGCGGCGTCCAAGTTAGGATGATTAGATCTGAGTCTACCAGATGGTAGACTCAGATTGCAGTTGCCCCGATGGCAGATGCCATGAGGCAACTTCAGGATATGGCTTGGAGGGAGACGACACGTCTTGCTGACAGTTAAGACTGAAAGGGTTGACAGGTTCTCTCCCTCGAGGCGTGTATTTCTTCGAGTTGCTTTGGTAAAGCACCCTGACACCTTCCCAAACTTTATCACTGATAAGGGTCAACGGACTTGGGAAATAATTTAAAGGGACACAAGAAATCTATTTATAGTTATATCTCTACGTCTATTCAAGACTATATTAAACGAATATCTATGATATTACTAAATAATCAGTTTTATGTTATTCTTGTTTAACCAATTATTTTCGTTTATTTAAAATATCCTTTAAAGGAAACAAGAAAAAATATGCAGTTATTTATATTAATTTAAAAAAAAAAAAAGTATCTATTTAACAGCTAGAAACAGCCTAAAAGTGAAAATTTTAATTAACATCAAAAATATTCCATTAGTTTACACAAATCTAATACATTTATTCTTTTACGAGATCACAAATTAACATTACAAGTTAAAGAATTTCTAATTTTTTTTTAAACACAATTTTATTTAATTTAAGATTTATTTATAAATTAATAATATTAGGTTTTCTTTAGGGAGTGAGATTATCCAAAGTAATTTAGAAAAATAAAGGATATTTTTAATTTTAATATTAAATAAATCTTAATCAAAAGAAAATAAAAAATCAGTCTGACAAAATACAACAAAATCTTTTGATCATTAAAATCATGAATTATCCCAATAAATTAGATTATTATTAAAAAATAATATTTGCAAAACATTTTTATTATAAAAAAAAAAAACATTAACATGAAAAAAATTAACATTTAATATTAAAATTTATTAATAATTATAGATTTATTCAGTAACACTAGATTATTACTGAATAGTAAAATCCAAGCAATAGATGTCGCGTCACTTTGTCGCTTTAAATTAAAGGTCAAATTAAAAAGCCCCAAAAATGGCGTAGAGATTATAATGCCATGAATTCTCAGCTGAATCCAGGTAAAGGTTAATTCAAAGTACTCGATAATAAAATAGAGCAGTGACATCGATGTTTTAATACTTCTACTTGACAGAGGTCAGACTCATTAATATTAAAACTGTTATTTTAGTCACCATATTATATTTTACCACTTGTCACATAAAATTCAAAAAGCAAACTATTGTCCGACAATAAAAGTGCTAATATTTTAGACCACTTTAGTTCTTTTAATTTAGATGACCGAAAAGAAATATCGGTAAAAAAAATCTTCTGAAGAACAAAACTTTTACAAAAGTGATACTAAATTTAAATCCAAAATCATCTCAAATTTTTAAAAGGTTATGTCAAAACACGAGTAACAAATAGAATGGTATACTAAAGTAAGATCGATAGACAAGTTTGTGAAAGAAATCCTATTGCAGTGTGCTCGTTGTGACTTTTGACACTCAGATTGGCCAACCTAAATGAGGAAAAAATAAAGCCACTAGACCTGTGGGAGGGGTGGGACCAGTGACATTTTTGCTTGCCTAGTTGGTACGAACTTCTAGCCTTGAAAATCCTGACTTCTCATTGGCTCCCCACCCCAATTTTTCACATTTTCCAGCGCTGTCAAAAGTCACAACTCATAATGCGCAAACCATAGTATTGTCCGCGAAATAAGAAAAGAGAAGTGGTGGCGGGTCATGGAAGAGTAATTCCATTTTTTGCTTACCTTTCCATTGGCCATTTGGGGTAAATACTAATTTATCCGACATATTATATGTTCTTGTCATATATTTACTAGTGGGTGTGGGTATTGTCATGGGTTCGAATGCAAGTAGCCACACAGAATTATTTATCCAAAAAGCCTAGGACTTTTTTGCACATTTTTTACATACTTCCAGTCTTTAATAGTTTTATTTTATTTTTAATTCTACGCGGTTGCAATTTACTAAGAAGTTTATTATTATTTTTTTTTTTTTAAAGAATAATATTTTTGTGGCTATATTGCATGTGGTTTAAATTAATATGGGGCCATCAATGGGCTAATTATGTCCGACCATCCAAATATCTTAAAAACTAGACGAGTAGTTTATAAATCAATTTGTAGAACTAAAAACGATCCCTGATGTTTGAAACTAAATTCTTGATTCTGTCTTAAAAAATTGTTTTTTAGAATGTTCACAATCCCTCCGTCATCATGCTCGAAAACAAAAATAAAATAAAAATTTAAGCCAGAATATGAATATTATTATATTTTTACTAAAATACTAACTTAAAAAATAAGGAGCAAACTTGAGCTTGAGGCACTAATGAAATAAAAGCTGTGTACCTACTACAAAATTTCTAGGTTCTATTTAATAATAGGTTGCTATTGAAAGCAGAAAGTAGGGTTTTATTGCAAATTAGTAATGGTTTTATTGACCGAGCGTAGCGAGGTCTTTGTTTTAACTCGACCGTTTGGCATTTCGTCTGTCTGTCTCCTAAATGTACATCGACTGTCTTTGCGAGGGAGGCCGCAGGCCGACCGAGCTGTGGTGTGGGGCGGGGGCGCAACTACTCATTGTACGTCAGATGGGGGAGGGGGGGTAAACATTTACTGTATTTTAAGGCGCCACTGCAAAAAACAAAAAAATAATTATACCCCGCCTCTTGATTTTCGGAAAAATTTCGAGTTGGTAATGTCAAAATCGGTTAGGAACCTTAAAAATCGCTTGACCAAACATAGGGTAAGGGCACTTTTAAACCACTCCTTAAGGGTGAAAATCGGCCCTAAAGGGTAAAATAGAGTGTTATTTGGATTTTTGTACTGATGGGTGTGTTTGTCGTAAAGGCATGCAGTTTTCTGAAAATTGTTAAGGTTATAGTGTATTTTTAGGGAAAAATTCTTAATGCCGGGAAATTTTCAGGGAAACGGGTTTNGGTACATGAAGGGTACAAAGTGGTGTACTTCTGTTTAAGAAAAGGTAAAACTGGTAGCAAGCCGGCCATGTTTGGTATCGTTGGATAGCCCTTAAAACGTACTTTAAAAAGGTACAAATGTTTATCTAAAAAAGCCACATTTCAGACCCTTTTAAACGATAAATAGTTTTTATAAACGTAAGTTCAAACCTGGATTTGTTATTTTAACGAGCGAGGTCTACTGTTCACAGAACTACTAGTTACAATATATTGACTAGAACCTCGGAAATCTATACTAATTGGGACCAAAGAGTGTTGGGATTTCCGAATTGTTCGGATTATCGGGGTTTTTGCTTTTATTGTCAATTAACATTTATAAAATTGTTCCTGGTATACTATATAGGTATATTACTATACGGTACGAGGAATACCCCGGTATTTATGTTAAAAAAGATATTTTAAATAATTATGAATAAGTAAAACATTTAAGAATCGGTTCTATAGAAATGTAGGGTGGCAGGTATTAAGTGTATTGCTGGAAATACACAATAATATACAACTGAAAATGAGATTGGGTTTTCAGAAATACATAACGGCAGCTTCCCCGGAAAATTGCAAAAAAGTCCCGGGAAATTTCACAAAGCCGTCAGTGTAAATGTATTATTTTTTTGCCTTACCAAAATTTGTTCAGATTTCCGGGAGTACTATATTTATATATACTATATACAACACACACACTCAATATTATATATGTACAGTAAAACCTGCTAAAGTGACCACCCGTTTATATTGACCACCTGGTCAATGTGACCACTTTTTCATGGTCCCCTTCATACTTTCCTGCTTTCACATTTCTTCTGCTTATTGTGACCATCTGCCTAAGGTGACCACTTTTGGTCAGTCCCTTCGGTGGTCACTTTATCCAGGTTTTACTGTATACATTTATATATAAAATTTACGGCTCAATTGTGCTCTGAGTGTAAAAAAAAAACATATCAAACAACATTAGCGAAAGCGAAGAGTCTTTGCTAATTATAATCACATACATTATAAAAGTCCTGCCTTGTTATTTGTTAATAATATTTGTTTTAACGATGAAATATAATTGAAATTGCTCAATTTCTACAATTAAGATGATGTCATAACAACAAGTCCTATAATATGTAACAAGCCTTTTAAAACTTCATTAATATACTGTAATTATTTTTGACACCATTAGTGTCAAATTATATTCAGAACTACAAATTGAGATAAATTTAAGAAAATCGGAGATGAAATAATTTGAGTGCTCGTTTGCTGCCGATATTTATGCTAAACGAGATGATAAGTAGTCTCAATTTAATATCCATAACATCTGCTTAAGAGAAGAAAAATCTTTTATCTTCCGAAAAAAAAGAAATCCTTGTTGAACAAAACGAGTTTCACGCGATCTTTTCAACGACCCTACCACTTTCTTAGCAATATCAATTTTTTATTCTTCTGACCCTCCTCTCCTATTTTATAAAAGAAACCGTCGACTATAGTAAAGGAACGACAGAGTTAAAAGAACCTTAGGGGACATAACAAGAGCTGGGAAGGAGCCAACTAACTAGGAGGTTGGAGCCTCACAAACCAGTGGGATGGGGGCCACTGGAGTCAAGCCAGATTGGAAATATTTTAAAGGCTCTATCACTTGGTACGGAGATAGGCAAGTCGGTAGGAAACTCGACTTCGAAAAAGAAAAGAAACCCCCCGAACATGAAATGCGCTTTCACTTCCTTAGTAGAGAGCGAAAAACCATATGAGACAACCAACACTAACTCCCGAGTAAAATTTATTTCTTCTTTATGAAACCCAAGGGGATTTTCATAAATAAAGATGCTTCAAAGGAAATTTCCCTCGAGAAGCTCCGTCACAGATATCAAGATGAGATTTTTGTTTTTCGAATTGCTCTTTCTCTGACACATCTGATAGTGTTTTAATTATAAAAAATAAAATATGTTTTAAAACTAAGATATCATAGCAATATTATTGACGATCCGAATAATCAGATACTATTTTATTCTATTTTTCGTTGAAAAAAGAAATAACAGTTGTCTTTTACAATATAGATGTATGGGCTAATAAGAAGTAAATATTTTGTTTTAGCAGGGATCTAGTCTTTTAAATGGCTTGATACAACGTCACAAACTAAAAATATAATATATATTGATAGCCCATAATTGCCCAATATCTTAAAAAAGATGTTTTACACTTTATATGTTTTTCAATCATTATTAAAATATTGGAACAAAATAGTTTGCATTCTTTGTCTTCGAAAAGATGAAGTAATCATTGAAATCATGACTTTGGGAAAATTGAATAGGATATTAGGAGAGGACACATTTATTATTATAAGGGTCATTTTCATCAGCTTCCTCTTTAGGTATGTTACCGATACTGTCAGGCAACTACACTCTCTTAATAACATAAAGGTAAAACTATTACTTCCTCCTTGGCTCTAAAGCCCATGTATGGCTTCAACCTGACCAATAACTACCCAGTTTAGTTTACGATGACAATTACCCAGATGTCATCCAGCGTCTTACACCCATCCTCCTAATTTGTCATTATACCTTAACCTAGGTCAGCCTCTGTCCGCTATTTCTCTTTGTCTTCCCGCCACACCACCATCATAATCTGGTCCTCTTGTCACCATTAGTCATTTGCTACTAACTCTCTATTGGTTCGTATATGTCATTCTTAATCGACACGAGCAGCACTGAAGATTCTTCTTAATACCTTTTGATGCCATCTTCGTAACAACGTCTCCACGAGTCAGGGTGCAGGTCTTTGATCTAAATATAGCACCACGGTGTATTACAGTTCTGTAGATTCTTAGCTTTGAGTGTCAACTCACAGCCTTGCATTTGAAAATTATTTCGAGGTTAAAGTACAACCTATATTTATTTTTAACTAACTATAATAAAAATAAAAAATACGCTAAAATATTTTCTTTTAGACCATTTATCAGACTTAATAGTTGTTATATGTTTTAAAACTCACAGACTTTGGCTTTCCATAGCTTTATAATTATTAGCATGCATAAAAATAAATAAACAAATAGACACAACATGTGCTTCTAGTAGCTCAATGACGTATCTTAGAGTGAATTATATAAGGACGTACCTTACCAATCCCCGAACGACTTAACACATTATTATTAATTATTGTTTTTTATTATTAATAAATCGAATATATAACATTAGTTGATATAAGTCGGATGATCATTTCTATCGACTTTGAAAAGGGAAATTTCAGCAGGAAGATTTGCTGATAGATTAATTTACAGCTTTCTTGGGACAATTATTCTCGAGCATTTTCAGTGAACTCCTGCAATTAAAACTTTCGAACTAAGAGACTAACTGATTACCTCCTGGCTAGCAATAAACCTTTGTTATGAATCTACCATTAAACTCTTCAAGAAGAAAATGCCAGGTCACGCAAATTAAGTTTTCCATTTAAAGTGAAGAAGGATTCAAGTTTAGTAAATTCCCAGATTTAAGTTTTAGTTCACATCCTTGCATTTTGAAAATTATTTGAAGGGCAAAGCACCTCCTTACCTCCAGTTTTCCTCTTAATATAAGTAAAAACTACCCCAAAAAATTTTATTTATGTACATAGATACTGACTCGTATATGCTTTTTGAGGTTGAAAAAAATAAACCATTTTAGTCTTAATCATAAAGATAAAATATTCACAACATAAGACAACCCACCTTTCTCAATAGAAGGTACAGCTAAAGTAAGATCATTCAAATAAATTCATTAGGAGGTTTAGTAGCACGTACGAACCCCGTACATAAATTCTTCTTTGCTCTTTGCCTTGAATTCCCACTTCCAAACTTCACTAATGCGTTCATCTCCATTATACATAACAAAACCACTTATAGTTTCAACACCACTCCTTTCAATTATTTACTAATTGTTTAGAATATAGTATCAAGTGAAGTATTAAAGAGAGAGAACCTTTTAGTCTAAAAGTGTCACTTCATTTTATACTTGCTTTTTAGAAGTATTTATGAATAATAGGTTAAAAAACACCACAAAATGAACATCATCAAAACTTTTTGCTTTAATGCTCAGATTTGAATGCATAAAAAAAACTAATCATTTTATCAAGCTACTAGGGGGCAGAGCCCCCTACTAGCTTCGCTCGTCAACGTCAAGGCGGTCGCAGCCTAGTATAGAGTATTAGAATTATTTTGTCTATTTATTATAAGAACCGGAGACTGTTCAAAAAGTATAAATCTGCTGTAATAGTTTTTGTACTTAAAAATAAAGATCTTACCTCGGAACAAATATATTTTATATTCTAGATCTAAAGTTTCACTTTTAATGCGTGAGAGCCTCACACATATTTCTTTATTTGTTACCAACAAAAATAATGGCTTGTTTTGATTTTATGGAGTTCAAATATATATAATAACTTATCTAAATAAAACATATCTAAATAGTGACCGACAATTATATCAAAACTAAAGTTATAATTATTAACCTTACATTTTTGATAGACTTCAAATAGATATAATAACTCATCTAAATAGTGACCGAGACTTTTATCAAAACTAAACGTTATAATTATTAAGATAACATTTATGATTTACTACCGATAAAAGTAAAGGTTTGTGTGTTGAGTTGTTTATCTTTATATAGATTTAATAACTTATCAAAATAGTTTTGATTTGTTGTGTATTGAAAGCTGTCACTTTTTGATTAAGACATGTAAACAAACAATGCGCTTTCTTTATTACACCGTCCCGTGTTTAGTTCATTACCTCGGGAATGACAGTTCCCCGTGTCATTCTTGAGCGGAATTTACTATGAGAACCTCCCCTTTCTCCCCCCGAGAACCTCCCCCTAACCCCTCTTATCTCTATCGCACTCTTACAAACAGTTAATTATATATCACTCTCTCTGAACTTGTTTGTATACAAAACTTTTTTAAATAATATAGACAGATAATAATTGAAGATGTCTTTGTAATCTTTTAAATTAGTAAAATAAAATTAATTATGTTTATTGAAACACTATGGATTTATTTCGCTACAACTATGGAAGTTAACTGAGTAACATTGAAAAATACAATCACAGACTTAAAGGCGATTTGAGACAATTTTTCAATAAAATATAATTGAAATAAGTTACTAATAAATGATTTAACCATTTACCTCCGAGCCTACCGAAGGTAATGGGAAAAAGTGATCATTCTAAGAAATTTGGTTTTGTCTTTTCTTTTTTTGCTAAAAAAAAATGAAAATTGGTTTCAAATATCAGGGTAAATTTTTGATTTCGTGTCAGTCAGTTGGTTCTCATGCCACAGATTACTATTATTATTATTTATCTGTTAGTTAGTATATTTATTATAAAAATCTTAGCCTAAACCAATATTTTGAAAACACTTGTTCGATTTTGATGAGAGTTTCCTGGTGAGTTAGTTTATTGCTCTTAATTATATAATTATTTATTTATGACAGGTAAATAAAACCTGACCATTGAACTGCGATGGAGAAATTAGTTTCTTTCGTAGTAATTAGTATCTCCTTATTAATAAGATACTTAATTTTCTAATTTTTAATATTATAATTTAATAATCTTATAATATCATATTTATTATCATCCTCATAAAAATATAAGTCTGACAAAGGTACCGGGGTTGTTCATAGTGAAAAGCAAAAAATTGCAAACCTACTTATATACAAAAAAAAAAACTAAGATTATTTTCTTTTCTTAGACTATGTCCTAGATATATTCCCCCTACCAGGTTATATGAGTGTTTCAACATCGATTTAGTTTTAATGGTTATTTTATAAGTTTGTACATTTTATAAAATGTAATAATTGCAATATAATTTATTTATAATACAATGTGAGTTTACTCACATTTAAAACTGACTACCTGGAAGCAAAATAAGAATAAAGCTAATTTGCCTTTCCTAATCCTTACTTGCCTGCTTGTCAACTATATTTAGACATCATTTCCTCTCTTCTTAAATTTCTAATTTAACTTAAAATAATAAATTAAGTAATTCAGAAACAAACATTTTGGTTAAATCATTTTTATTTTTCATTTATGTATTAAATGTATTAAACAAAAAAATGAAAATATTCTGTCAATTTGTATGGCTCATAGCTTTTTCTTATTATTGGACGAATGGTCACCATGACAATTGGATATGTTCGATATATAATATACATACACATATAAATAAATAAATAAATAAATAAATCAATAAATACATATATATAT
>KZ651350.1:116929-132237 GCA_001010745.2 Gerris buenoi
TTCAGGAGAAAATTTTTGTACTCCGTACCCCGTACCCCTGTGTACCAATTTGGACCATTTCAGATTTATACCTTCCTGTGGTTGGTCACTATGCCCGTGCCGAATTTAGTGCAGATTGGTTCAGCCGTTCAGGAGGAGTATGCAACAGAAAAAAAGGCAAAGTGTAGTATAAGAGCTGAGCGAAGCGAAGCTCAATAAAGTGAGACAAGTTCTTAAAACTTTGAAATATATATTTTTAAAAGGCAACTTATCGACTATTAAAACCAAGATTTAATGCATAATAATTCACTTTTTTGGCAAAAGTGTAAAATTTGGAAGGCGTGGCTTGTAGATGAGGGAAATATTATGTGATGGGCTCCAGAGAGCAATTACTCGAGGGATTGGATAATGCATTTAAACCTTCATCTAGGTGCCAAACTTCGCCTTCTCTATGTGTGCGTAATAAACTGCATGTATGTCAAGTCTGACACTGTATGGGTTATTCAAAGCTAGAATCCAATATGAGCTCTTATCGATCTCACCTTCTCACCCCCCGCATAACACATTCCGTACAGCAGATTTATGTGCACAAAAGCAAAAAAAAAAAAAAATCAGTCTCACAAACTCGAACACTTTCTCATATGTCAGTCTCATCTAAATTGGGGATTTATTGTCCACAACCCTGAAATTTTGTAACAGATAACAGCCCATTTTTATCCGTTGAACATAGGAGTATTTATTAGGGAAGCGGAATAATTTTGTAATACCCAGAATGAGTAAGAAAAATTATAGTTTTTAATTTTGTGTCCCCAGTTATTGATTATTTGTTAGGGAAAAACAGCAGAGAGTGAAATTTTGAGAAGAAGTTTGAAGTTTGTAATTTATTGAATATAAATAAATTTGTAATACCAAGTTGAGAAACGAGAAAAAAACGCATGTCCCTAGGTTTTGTCTAAATAAGTTACGTCCACAACATTACAACATTAGGGGTTTTAGAGAAGTTTGAAGAATTGAGATTTTTTGCTCTCCAGCAGTCAGCGCCAACATAGTTATGGTTAGTGACTGGCTCTTAACTAAAGCGAAAACAAGGTGAGTATTTTTATTCATTGTCCTCAATGTTAACTATATTTTTGTGCTCTGATAACAGATTACCATTTAGATTCCTATGATTGAGGTAGGGTTGTTAGACCCAAGACCGTCTCTAGGGAGGGTCAGAAGGGCGGGCAGCTTGACCTGGGCACCACCTTAGTCCCAAGGGAGGGTCCAGGTCGGACCTTTTATGAGGATGAAGAGTACTGTTATCTTCCCGGTACGTTACTTTCTCTTATTGTAACACATTAAAGAAAAAAAAAGAAAAAGAAAAAATACACAGCCAAGTGTGGCCCATAGCTTCCTCGCATCCTATCATGTACTTTATTGTTATATCAACATTAACCTTTTATTACTTTATTGTTATATTGTTTATTGTGTAAGAACAATTAACAGTTTTTAGCGATCTTTAACACTTCATAGGGGTGTCGCTGTAGGTTAAAAAAATTTATTTGAAAAAAATGTTCGTCTCCTTGAATAGATAAGGTTTGATTTTTTTCCCAACCAAAAATTCCAACGCGAGCGTTGCGCATGAACGCTTGAACGGATAACGTTGTCCAACGAAATCTACCTGAGCATTGTTAAAATGAACATGTCTACCAAATTTCATCAAAATCGGTCGATATTTACTCAAGTTATCGTCGCACGTTTCATGATTCGCGGACACACAGACCGACAGACAGACAGACACGGAAACAAAAATGTTCCCTGATGTCTGAAACGGATTTCTGACTTGTAATTTTTAAAATCGGAGGCATAAAACGTTTTTGTTCTCAAAAGTGAACATGAACATGGACCAATTTTTACAATTTTTACTACACTATCTTTATCTTCAAGTAGATTATTAACAAATCTCAAAATAATATATTGCGTCAAATTTGCTATAAATAATGTACATACTGCCCAATTATAATTTATTTAATGAATTGTTTATATATATATATGTACATAAAAGCCCAATACCACTCAGTACAGGTTTATTACAGTACCTCTAGAACAGCAATAGGGAGAGAGAGAGAGCTGAAATTTTGAAAGGAGGTCCCTCTTATCCGTTAGATGCTCGCTAAGGATTTTTTAACTTTCCTCTATTTTGTATCTAGATGACCAATTTATAAATAGAATTACAAACAAATCGATATCAAAACTTGAAACCTTGAATTTTGTCATTTAGATTTTTTTTAATAGATATAAAAAACTTTGGTAAAAGGGTTCAATAATCTGTCATTAGGATACAAGATGACCGCCTTATAGTATTTAAAATCATGTCCCTTCACTATAACTATTACAATTTCCATAAAAGGTTAAAATAAAATCAAAAATTGAGGAATTTCTAAAATTAAATTCTTATTGAAGAAAGAATAGGAGTAAAGTAAAAAAAGAAGGGCTATTATAAAATACTGGGCGAAGTGGAGTGAGTAGTGTAAGAAATAAATAAAAGTTTTTTTAAGTTTGTGCTAATGAGTTTAGTTTTAATTCCAGGGTCTGAGGTAGTGCTGCGATACTGCGCTATCAGCTGCTAGATTAGCTTTGTTCCGTTTCCATGTCTTTCAAGTATTTATTATGAACTTATTTTAAACAGAACAAAAACATTTATTCATATAATTTAATTATACACAAAGTTTAAGAATATACGTGTTTTTATTTTATTTTTTTATATAAGAAAATAATACAAACTTTATTTTTTTATATATAAAATACACCCTTTTGTTTATACCTGTTCCCAATTATAATTAACCAACCATTAAAATATTAAGGCAATGTTTGTTATAGTTTAATATACATACAAAGATTTTTATTCCCCCCTCCCCCTAAGGAACATTTAACTAATTAAAATTAATTAGTAATAAAAATACTGATAAAGCTCGAATTAAAAAATGTAGATCCTTCCTCCTACATATTCGTAAGTTGACGTTTGCTTTTATTTATACCTACAATACATATGAGCAAAAAAAAAAATAAATAAATAAAAGCCCTCTGGGAAGCTTCATGTTTTTGAGGTCTATTCGATATTTTATACAAATATCGATGTTGCCGATGTATCGAAAATCAATATCGATATAAAATATCGATATTTTTGAGTCCGATATATCGATATATCGATATTTCTGATATATCGATATCGAAGTCCCAACCCTAAGTCTTGCCATTTCTGCTTTAAGTACATGTTTTTAAGTTTAAAATATTTGTTTTAAGTAACAGCTAAGTATAAACAGCTAAATAAAGTCCTATAGCTACGTCTTGGAATTGGAAACTTTTTTNAATAATAATAATAATGACTGCCACAACATAGGAACACTTTTGCTTTATAAAAATTGTCTCTTTTGTCCTGAATCAATATCAACGACGTTATATATAATGAACGTCGTGGAATAGCGACTTAAATATTTCATTGGTATTTAATTCTTCTACCAACTACCTTAAAAATTAGAACTGACTTTAATTAGAAAGACAATATGTCATATTTAGACCCCAATCTAAGAATAATATTTCACATTTAAACCCCAATCTAAATAGGTATATAATATTTCATACTTAAAACCCAATCTAAGTATAATATTTCATATTTAAAACAAATTTCCCATCGAAAAATATCATATATCTTAAAATTTAAACAAAAAAAAAAATACAATTTCATCTTTAGTTGAAATTACAATTAAGTTTTATACATTTCGAAAACAAGACTTATCCCCAGGAAAACTAGTCATTAGGTTAAATTTATAATTTAATAGACTACATTTTTAGAATGTTTTAATCAAATCGTTGGGATCGTGAGTGAGAAAGAATTGTTCAAGATTCTAAAATTGTATTTTTCGATTTCCACCTCAGAATATGCTTTATTATGAACAAGTATATGCGAAATTTCATTGAAATAGGCCCAGTAGTTTAAGGTCCGTCTGCACAGACGACAGACAATGAAAATTTTTTACCATTAATTATAATTACATGAGTTATCATTAGAGTATGCAAATTAAGAAAGGAAATAAAAAAGTAACAGATTATTTTTAGAAATGTATAAATTACAAATCAATAGAATTTCTAATCAGCTGTCTTTAGAGTATTGTAATAAAGTTTTACCATTTTCTTTCTTTCGCTATATATCGCCTTAGGGAGGTAAAAGAAGAAAGATCATAATTATTATTATCAGGCCTAAAAGAAGATTATTTTATAGTCTCAATTAAAAAAGATATAAAAAAAATTTTACATCCTTTTCAATTTTTAATATANAATTTTTTCATTTACATTCCCCCCCCCCCATTTTTCCCTACCAAAATTTCCCCAGCCCTGTACCGATTTCCCCCGAACCTCGTTCGGGCGTTCGGACATATTCTGCACCCCTGGTTTAAGGTCCGTCTGCACAGACGACAGACAATGAAAATTTTTACCATTAATTATAATTACATGAGTTATCATTAGAGTATGCAAATTAAGAAAGGAAATAAAAAAGTAACAGATTATTTTTAGAAATGTATAAATTACAAATCAATAGAATTTCTAATCAGCTGTCTTTCGAGTATTGTAATAAAGTTTTACCATTTTCTTTCTTTCGCTATATATCGCCTTAGGGAGGTAAAAGAAGAAATATTATAATTATTATTATCAGGCCTAAAAGAAGATTATTTTATAGTCTCAATTAAAAAAGATATAAAAAAAATTTTACATCCTTTTCAATTTTTAATATATTTACATATTATATTCTTAGCCTTACTCACGTTGAATGCCTATTATTCCTCTAGATATGCCTACCTATGTATTTTTTTTTATACCTATTGTATTTTCTTTTCCTGATTCCAACTATCTTCATTCATCGTCTTGTTTGTGTATATTCGACCTTCCCAAAGTATTTCAATACCCTCTCTCCTTCCTGTATTTTAATCGACTTGAGAAATTTTAAGTTGTTATAATACATGTTTAAAAAATATATGTAAGAAATTTAATTTCTTTAATCAGCGGTCTTTCGGGTATTAGTAATAAAGTTGTACATTATTTTTCATAAGCCTTTCGCCTCCTTTAAAGGTATCCTTAAATTCCTAAGGAATCAATAAGGACAAAAGGTCACAATATGTCACAAACGAAAAACATTTAACGAATGAAATAACTTGACAAACTAGTTCACTTAATGAATGGTGTTCCAGCTTAATGCTTCTTCACTATAAAATAGAATGACAAAGAATGCACTTTTTACTGCCTTTTATTAACTAAAATAGAAGCGAGCAGTTTCAAAGGTTGAGAGTCAATTCAAGCAGAAATATGGTCAACTATGGACTGTGGTGCATAAATTCATTCTTACGTGTGGAATTTAAAGTTAAAAAGATTTGTCGATTCTCTAAGGATAAATTACTATAAAAACGAAGCGGAATGATGTACTAAGTAAATGTAAAATAAACAGTAGGAAAAAAGAGTGTTATGAGCCTCACATCTATTCTTAAGATCCATATCCCGCTACACATCAGAAGATCACATACATAATCAAATAAATGCCTATCTTGAGGCAGATAAGATTAATCAGCTGCAACTTAATGATTAATATTTAACCAGCTGAACCCTTCTTTCTTAATTTCTTAATTAATTTTCTTAATTCTTAATTTCATTTAATAGTCCGTTCTTAAGTTATCGTAATAATAAGTGAATACACGAAATAGTCTAATCGTGTCGAGAGGCAATGTGAAAATCCACAGAAAATATCAAATTGTTAAACTTTTTCATTCAAATACATTTTTGCAAGTAAAAATAGTACATTACGCGTCGAGTGTGGAAAGTAGCATTTTGCATGCGAGTGTGGAGTTTACACCCGAGCGACAGCGAGGGTAGTAAAACCACACGAGCAATGCAAAATGCCGTTTTCGCACGAGTTGCGTACCGTACTTTATCTACGATTGTTAGATTTTAATAATAAATGCAGAAAAAAATAATAAACTTCCTGTATGTAAGCTCGTATTTCTCTTTTGATAAAGATGACATCAATTCGTTAGTTGTATTTTGTGCCGAATTAATTATTTCGGAAGGCGTATTATTCTCCTCATATTCTTCATAATCACTTAAATCACTCATTGATTTTCACAAAAAAACTCGATACAAACAGTTACTTTTATTAAATAAACATCAAATTAGTTATGTTAAATGTAAACAAACTCGCTAATCGTGTGTAAAGTTGAAGAATTCTTCTTCTTTTCGTCACTAGAGTGGAAAAAAGAGGAATTCTTCTTCTTTTCGTCACTAGAGTGGAAAAAAGAGGAATTCTTCTTCTTTTCGTCACTAGAGTGGAAAAAAGAGGAATTGTTCAAAACTATGAGACACGCATGCGCCATTAATACAGGTGTGTAAAGAATCACTTTCTACGAATCTAAATAGAGATACAATGTTTATACTACGTATCAATCGTAGATAAAAATGTTTACATATACCGACATTTAATAATTTAAGCTAGTCATTATAAAGTTAATATAACTTTTGAAAACATCCTTATTCAATAAAATATCCTTTTGAAATTATACTTATTTTTTTAACCTCTTTCATAAGAATGGAAAATCGCAAAAAAGCTATATTGTTAAAAAAAAAACATCATAATTAGAAACATTTATCATTAGTCTGATCGAAATAAGAGTAAGTCATGGCCTTTTGACATGTTTTATACCCATAAAATCAGCAAGACACATGCGAGACCTAATTAAAAAGAGCTTATTCGATAATTCATTATAATTTTACTAATGTTTTTAGACATCACAAAAAAAGACCAACTAAGACAAGCTTTCGCTTTCAATTTTAGAGGTTTTTCCTTTTTTCTTTTGCAGGAAAAAATAATTTTAACTAATTAAAAAATGAATATTATTTATTTGGCTCTGAAAGATTAAATCCATATACAAACATATTTTATGGTATGTTTTATAATATTTAATCGTACTCATAATTGGAGATTAACTCCTACCTCATTAGCAAGATGTAAACATTCATATATATAAAAAAAAAGCTGCCAATTAGTGTGGCACATCGCTTCCTATCATGTACTTTATTGTTATATTAACATTAACGATGTATTACTTTATTGTTACATATATTGTTTATTATGTAAAAAACTATTAACAGTTTTTAGCGATCTTTAACACTTCATAGGAGTGTCGCTGTTGGTTTTACTAAAAAATTGTATTTGAAAAAAATGTTTGTCTCATTGAACAGATTAATTTTGATTTTTTTCCCGACCTAAAATTCCAATTTAAAATTTCATGTTCACGTTTACGCAAGCGGTTGCGCGTGAACGCTTGGACAGGTAACGTTGTACAACGAACTCGTCCTGGGCATCGGAAAAATGAACATGTCTACCAAATTTAATCAAAATCGGTCAACATTTACTCAAGTTATCGTCACACGTTTCATGATTCGTAGACAGACACGAAACCAAAAATGTTCCCTGATGTCTGAAACGGATTTCTGTCTTGGAATTTTTTTAAATCGGAGGCATAAAACTTTTTTTTGTTCTCAAAAGTGAACACAATGCTTCCGTTACCTTCGGTAAGCTCGGAAGCAATAAATGTCACCTTACACGTAAATGAACCTATCATTATTAAACATTATTGTACAATTTTTGATACTAAAAAAATCGGTTCAAACACAGACAAACGCTCTCGTAATTACTAAGCCAAAAGTGTTTCCCCACTTATTAGTTTTCGCCGGTACATTATTATTGAACATTATATCAAAACTTATCATACAATACTTGTATTTTCTCCTCGTCGGAGGATCGAAACCGGCCTCTATCTGTCGGCGTATAAAGCTATTTTCGTAGGAACTAGATGTATTCCACTAAACAGCTTACATCGTTAGATTCTCATTTAAATAGACAACATTTTAGAATTTATAATCCAAATCGTCGGAACCGTTTTCTAGAAATATTTTCTTTTCACGTTTTTTTCAGGGCTTTTTCGGAGTAGCACCTCCAAAGTTAACTCTAATAATATATCTCGATTTCGCCACGAAGTATACTTTTTTTTGAACATGTATGCTAAATTTCATCAAAAGTAGTTTATGCTCAACACGTCTGCACAGACGACATATAAACCTCAACACGTGTAAATCCATCAAAATCGAATTTTCGCGCCGTCACAATACTTTCTTTTAATATGAACGAAAAAGTAAAAATGGAAGATGAAAAATCAATGGGCCTTGTTCAGATTTTTCTTCAGTAGTAATATTGTATAAGAGAAAGTTTTGTCTGGGCTTGTCAAAACAAATATTTTTAAAATTAATGAACTTAATGTTTGTATTTTTCCATGTCCCTTATTTTATATAATGATATCTTTTTGTTAGGCCGTTTAAAGGTTTTAATTAATTAATAAGACGATTATTTTCCTCTTTTATTCTTTACAGGTATATTTCCACCTCCTGGTCATACGCATGCTTAAAACATCGATAAACTGACTTATAAGTTATAACTCATTACTTTTTTAATAATTTATATTTTTAATATAAATTAACTTTAGAATGGATTAGAATAAAAAAAAGTTTGTGACAAAATTAATTTTCGCTCACTCTTGATACCTTATCTTTTTTTTTGTATATTAGAAAAGTGAAAATAGAGTTTTAGTATATCTTGAATAAGATTGTTATTATAGATGATAGCGTGCCGGAATGAATCGGATCAATTCTGAGTTCATTGTTACCTAGCATCGAGCATACTATTAAACAAGAAAAAAAATCATAACTCTGACATAGCTAGAGAAACATTTGTTATGGGAACGCAGCTCAGTTTATTTTCAACATGGCCGCCTCATTTGAAAATGGCGATAATGTTTAAAATGTTATATGAACAATAAAAAAAATCTTAAATAAAGACCTGAACTTATGAGAAATAAGTGTTATGGGAACTGGGAACACAGATCATTTTAATATGAGTTGGTTGATTGCGATAGTAATTAAAATGTTATGTAAAAATTCAACAGCTTGAATGCCATTGAATTAATAATACGGACATACTACTGTGATGAATCATTTAAATTTATGTATGAAAAATCCCTTTAAGTAAATGGTTTCCTTCACGACAAACAAACTTAGTGAGCCATTGAGAAAAATGTTCAATCGTGTACTGCACATTTCCCTAGGAATTACGATAATGGTTTTTCGGATGGGCCTCTTAAATTCTTATATCTTTGTTACCAAACACTTCTTTACAATTCAGACGGAAGGAAAATTCTCACACCAGTAGGAGATTATTTTGGGTTTCTATACCAAAATTTAAATTACTTTTGTTTTAAACAGCTTGGTTTCCCGGTAAAATCCGCGACACGAAGAAAAGTCCGACGTTTCGCTTCCACTACGGGAATAATTTTTAGGGATGGGTGCATCGTGATGTTTACTTGAAGCAACAAGACATACTAAGTAGCATATCATGTCATACCAGCAGTATCTCTCCTTGCTTCAAGTAAACATCACGATGCGCACACCCCTGAAGATGCATCCAGTAGTGGAAGCGAAACGTCGGACTTCAAACACTTCGTGACGCTGATATCAATGTAATAATTACAANTGGAAGTGGAAGAAAAAGAAATGAGATGAATACTTTTAAAGATATAGGTGTAAAATGAGTGTTTGTGTGGAAGTGGAAGAAAAAGAAATGAGATGAATACTTTTAAAGATATAGGTGTAAAATGAGTGTTTGTGTGGAAGTGGAAGAAAAAGAAATGAGATGAATACTTTTAAAGATATAGGTGTAAAATGAGTGTTTGTGTGGAAGTGGAAGAAAAAGAAATGAGCGTGGAAGGTTGAAACTTATGCGTGGTACCAACAATGGGCCAATTATTACCTACAACCCAAATTTCATGAAAATCGGTTGAGAAGTTTTAAAAGTATCTTAATTCACAAAACTTGAGTGACAGACAGACACAGAATCAAAAATGTTCCCCGGTGTATGAAACGGATTTCTGATCACCTAACTTTCATTACCTTCGGTACGATCGGAATCGGAAGTAATAAAAGAAGGGAATATATAAGACATCCTATGGTTTGTAAAATCATAACATGATGTAAGTCAAACACGTGGAAGCTATGTTCCACACTAATTGGCAGACAATTTGTTTATTAAACAAATTTATTGTTTATGTTAATTTAAATTCAGTGTTAAATGAAACTAAAATCTAACCCAAAAACAATGTAGGGAGGAGAGAAAAGGAAGCGCAAGATACTAATATTTAAGAATATAATACATAGTAAAAATGTTCAATAAGAAACACCTTTCGCAACGTGAATTACATAACCACATATGTGTTACATAAATACATAAATTTTTATTATTATAAGAATTTATTAAATAAATCCTTTATTTTATTTGTATATTTATAACGAGTAACAAGCTAAGAATATAATCTAGTTCAAATCACGGCCGCAACTGCATTACTAAAATGAAATAAAAGTAAACTGAAGGTCACATCAGAATACATGTTATGATAATACGTTAAGTTGAATAGCTCTGTACTGGAAAAAATAATGATAACTATGACGTAGGGTTGAGCTGGTCATTGTACTTCAATAGCCATGAAGGCCTCTCCTTTGTATTCTGCTTCAAGAACTATAATGTTGTTTTTGCCATTGTATTATTTCATTATTTTTATTTTTATGATTTAAAGAACATTTCATGATATTGCGTAATTGCGAAGTTTCTAAATATTAGGGTTCCCCTCAAAATTTTCCGCCTTTTGATTGTGCCAACTCTAATCTTATAGACTGTAGAGAAGTTAATAAAAGTAACACTACAATATTGTCAACGCAATTTTATATTTCTAAATAGATGCGTTTCGACATTTCTATCATCTTCAATGTGTGTTAACATAGTAAGTGAAAGACTACTAATGAGTAATAGTAAAACAACCAATTATCTGAAACTAACCTAAACAAGTTGCAAATAATTTGATCATTTATAATTATCAAGTAATATTACATAAATATATTATTATCAACTTGTACTATACAATATTATTATTATTCAATAATAATATCTTGTTATTATTATCCACTTATATTTTATAAAGTTATAAATGTCAACTTATATTATATTAGGATGTAGTATTAAACTTTTAAATTACTTTAGTACTTATCTAATTTGCTGTGAAACATTTTTAGCTTATACACAAATGGATACATATCCTATAGATATACATAGGTTATTTAATCAGCTGAAGTTATTGTAGAGTACAGGTCATAGATATGTATTCCTAGTATGTGTTCTGCTTGGAGAACTATAGATTATCTGAGTAAAAACAGTTTCCACAGTTTACCGACCGTGATACCTCTAGAGATTACTCCTCTTTTATTTCTCCGCTCGTCAACTTTTTCAAAACTCTAACTCCCTCTTTCAAAATCCGCTAAATTGGAAAAATGAATGGATGAAAGGATGGAAAAAGAGTTAAAGCGAGATGAGTTATATTGTTAGAATTCAAGTCCGGTTAGTTCCTCCGCTAAACTTATACAGTGAGAAACAAGTCAGAACTAACTAGGGAAAACTAGAAAATAACTTTAAATCACATCGTTGTTTTTAATATTAAAAACAGAATTACTTTCGGGAATTAAATATGAATATCTCAGGAAAATTTCATCATCAGGTTAGATAATTTAAGAACTTTATGCTTCCGAGTTCACCAGCAAGGGAATAGAATTATCGTTCACATTAAATTTGACCTCTGAACTTTATGACAATAAGTAATCTCAATACTGAATTCCACTGTTTTTTCCTTCCGAGCATTGTGATCATTTTCACCAGGTAAAATTCTACTTCACCAGGTAAAATAATAGCTTTAATAATAATAGGTATAATAGATTTAAAATATAAATAATTTGATCTTTAATTAATTAAGGGTTATGGTTTACACTATTAAACAGCAGAATCAATAGAATCACTACTAAACCATGCACACAGACTACCTAAACTACTCTGGATATTATAAGATTGACAATCAATAAACAGTGTGATAATAGAATTGGTGTAGTGGACTTTTTTTAACCAAAAGATGAAATGTTAATTTAATTTAGGATTTATGAGATATAGGATTAGTATTGACAACCTTTTTAGAATTTAACAGATCCATAATATGCAGTAAGTACTAAATTCTTACAAATTAAGTTCTAATTAAAATTTAATAACATGCGACCAAATAATAGTTATAATTTTGATATGTAAGGAATTTGGAACAAAAACAAAACAGTCAAACAATTTTTAAATCAATTTTCAAAGAATTTAACATTTCAAATGTAGTGTGATCTTCTAGTCAGTCAGGTCAGTAGGAAATGAATAGTTAAACTAAAATGGTGTTGTAAATTGTTAATGTCGTATTAGTGTAAAGATTTGTTTTTGTTGATGCCTATATAGTAATTTTTGATGTTAATAAATTGGATCTAGCTTGATAATGACCCAAGAGGGGTCAAAATATCGCTAAAGAGTGCGTTTTTAATTGTTTCCTTAAGACCCAGCAACAAGTAAAGTGAACAAGGAAAGGAACCAACTCTCTACTTACTATTGTGATCATTTTGAAGAAAAAACATTTTATTAGTCTTCAAATTCGAAATCTCAATCAAAATACGTTGAAGACATAAAGAAACGTTTTAGGTCTCTCTCTAAAAAAAAAAAAAAAAAATGTAATGAGATTGATTTCCAAATATGAGTGTTAAGAGGTTAAGAGCGAGATAAAGCAGTTTAAATAATATGTGACCCTCTATGCACGAACTTTAACATACTCTGTACATTTCAAAATGTAGACCGATATTTTGGAAATAATATATACACAAGGACATGGTAAAAAATGTTACCTTATATCTGAAATGTGCTTTGTTTGAGGAAATTCTGAAATTAAAGACAAAAAAAAATTTTTCTTCAAAATGATCACAATTTCTTCTTATATGAATGATCATAATGACCTTCTGTAAGCAAAGGTAAATGCTATGTGTCCTCGGATATTAGTACATCAGCTGTGTCAAGTTCAAGTACACAAGCTGTGTGTATTTATCAGACAACGATTTAATCTAAATAAAAACCCCAAAACAAAATATAAAGGGAAAAATTGATTGATTAAATTTTTAATTGATGCAGACAACTTTGGATTTATCTTAGCTCAACCTTTTTCAATATTAACGTAAGCAACTTTTATTTAATTATTTCTGTAATTTTAACATATTTCAAACTATGAGCGGCAAATATTTAAGTTAAACTGACAATAAAAACAAAATTAATTAAAAATATACAGCTACAATAATTTAAATGTTGTTTTTGCCATTGTATTATTTCATTATTTTTATTTTTATGATTTAAAGAACATTTCATGATATTGCGTAATTGCGAAGTTTCTAAACCCTTGTATTGATTATTCCAAGTTCTATCCTACCTCAGACTTCTCTAAAGAGATAATTTTTGTATTAAGAGCCATTACACGCTCACTAATCACAAGCCAATGGATCAGGAAAAGTTCTTCTGTAATTATAAGTGGAAAACACCAAAAACAATTTCCCTATGCACCGCGGGGAATGCATCGAAATGGATACACACATTGACATTAAACAAATTTACTGTATTAACATGATTTTTCACAAACGTACTATACTTTCCGTACGAACACGCAAGATTCGAGTTTGAGATTTCTATAGACTTACACCTTTTGGGTCCCCTTAGAAAAAAAAAAGTTGATTTTTATTAAAAAAAAAAAAAAAAAATAGACATTAGGCGTAAATTTGGGGGTAATGTCCCACAAAAACTATGAAAAGAATTCGTCCCAAAAACATTCGCTAAAGTTTTTTTTTTTTTTCTTTTTCTTTTTTAATTATACAAAAAAATATTGTTCTTCAGAACGATCACATAGCTGTCATTACCTTTGGTAAGCTAGGAAGCAAAATCAAAACTATTTTGACAGATTTAAAATAGTCTGGAAATTATTATGGGACATAGCTTCCTCGCGTCTTATTTCGTATACTTTATTGATTTCTTGCTTTTGCAATCTATTTTGTCAAATTTATTTAATTTTCCCTCGTTTTTAAAATCTGTTACATGCATGTTTTACATAAATCAAAGTATCAATTTAGCAAAATTTAAAGAGCGTAGACGGTATACATTAATCTAGGGCTATCTACGGGCTATTTTCGACAAACCATCCAAATTTCCTAGAAATGAGATGAATACTTTTAAAGATATAGGTGTAAAATGAGTGTTTGTGTGGAAGTGGAAGAAAAAGAAATGAGATGAATACTTTTAAAGATATAGGTGTAAAATGAGTGTTTGTGTGGAAGTGGAAGAAGAAGAAATGAGATGAATACTTTTAAAGATATAGGTGTAAAATGAGTGTTTGTGTGGAAGTGGAAGAAAAAGAAATGAGCGTGGAAGGTTGAAACTTATGCGTGGTACCAACAATGGGCCAATTATTACCTACAACCCAAATTTCATGAAAATCGGTTGAGAAGTTTTAAAAGTATCTTAATTCACAAAACTTGAGTGACAGACAGACACAGAATCAAAAATGTTCCCCGGTGTATGAAACGGATTTCTGATCACCTAACTTTCATTACCTTCGGTACGATCGGAATCGGAAGTAATAAAAGAAGGGAATATATAAGACATCCTATGGTTTGTAAAATCATAACATGATGTAAGTCAAACACGTGGAAGCTATGTTCCACACTAATTGGCAGACAATTTGTTTATTAAACAAATTTATTGTTTATGTTAATTTAAATTCAGTGTTAAATGAAACTAAAATCTAACCCAAAAACAATGTAGGGAGGAGAGAAAAGGAAGCGCAAGATACTAATATTTAAGAATATAATACATAGTAAAAATGTTCAATAAGAAACACCTTTCGCAACGTGAATTACATAACCACATATGTGTTACATAAATACATAAATTTTTATTATTATAAGAATTTATTAAATAAATCCTTTATTTTATTTGTATATTTATAACGAGTAACAAGCTAAGAATATAATCTAGTTCAAATTACGGCCGCAACTGCATTACTAAAATGAAATAAAAGTAAACTGAAGGTCACATCAGAATACATGTTATGATAATACGTTAAGTTGAATAGCTCTGTACTGGAAAAAATAATGATAACTATGACGTAGGGTTGAGCTGGTCATTGTACTTCAATAGCCATGAAGGCCTCTCCTTTGGATTTCACAGACTAACAATGTTAGGAATGACCTGTCCTATCAGACCAGGACCAGACACAGCCATACAAATATATAATATTATATATATACATATATATATATATAAT
>KZ651350.1:206100-217676 GCA_001010745.2 Gerris buenoi
TACGAGGAAGCTATGATAAAAAATGAATTAATTGAATTAAAAAACGTAGTATATAAAAACTTCTTTTTATCTTGTAATTATTACTATGTTTGCATGCTTTCTTGTTTGTTTGTCCAGTACAAATCTTGCAAACGATTTTTAACTAACTTCCCGAATAGCTAGGCATTTAAAACTTTAAGAATAGCTCAGAACATGATGACAATGCATTATTTGGTAAATTCGGATTGTACGTGACCCCACTTGGAGGTTAGGTGATAAAATCCTGCATATTAAATTAAAAACCTTAATTTTGTGCACTCTTGAATTTTCAATAGCCCCTCCGTACACTTCGCGGTTTTCCGCTTATTTCCTGAAGAAAAACAACCCTTCTGTATATAAACCAGGTAGAGGTCCAACTCGAAGAAATTTTGATAGCACGTACAATCCAAATTAGCCCAGTTTAAGTTCAATATTCGGCTAATTCGGATTTACGTGACCCAGAAATTTTTTCGAGTTGGACACTACCTGGTTTATATACAGGAGGGTTGTTTTTCTTTAGAAAATGAGCGGAGCGGCTATTAAAAATTCAAGGGTACACAAAATTAAGGTTTTTAATTTAATATGCAGGATTTTATCACCAAACCTCCAAGTGGAGTCACGTACAATCCGAATTTACCCAATATTCTTGATAGTTCGTAAAAAAAATAAAATAAAAAAATTAGAATCTGTTTTTTACCTAATCAAGCTTAACTAAACTATATTCTCTGAATTTAGATTTATTGTAACTTCAATATTAAAAAATCTTTATTTAGAAAAAATAATTTTAAATAAAAAAAGCAACACTGCATAACGGAGGTAATCTTGCTGTTATGGTTGCAGGTTATAAACAAATAAGTTCCTCACCTTCACAGCCGTCACATTAAATTTAAATGAAGTTTTTTTATTGGGAGTGTTAAAAGTTTCTATGACTTTAATCCGTAAAATCGTGTCTTTCAAAAGTTTGCGGCCCGCTTCTTTTAATGTGGATTTTGTGAATAGTTACCCACAGTACAGCTGTAAGCCGAGGCTAAATCCTCCTTGGAAAGTTCTGTTTTTCGGTACTGACAGTTTCGCTTTACACAGTCTCAAAGCATTATGGGCTAAGTATAATACAGGCACGTTGCTCAGTGATTTAGCCGTGGTCAGCAAAAAGGGATGTCTTGTCAGACAGTTTGCCGAATCCGAAGGTTTAACCATTTACGATTGGCCTATAGACACTAAAAATATCGAATCCAAATATCACATAGGTATGGTTGTTTCGTTTGGAAATTTACTGCCTGAAGACGTTATTAAAGCGTTTCCTTTAGGGTGTTTAAATGTCCATGCGAGCCTGTTGCCTAGGTGGCGAGGTGCGGCACCTATAATACACGCTGTATCAAATGGCGATACGGAAACCGGTATTTCTATCATGAAAATCCGACCTCATAAATTCGATACCGGCGATATTGTCCGCCAGTATAGAATTTCAATCGATCCTAACGAAACTTCAAAAGAAGTAGAACATAAATTGGGTATTTGTGGGTCAAATCTACTGATGGAATGTTTGAGAGATTTGCCTAGGTGTTTAGATATGTCAGTGGCTCAACCTAAAGATGGAATTACTCACGCTCCTAAAGTGAACTCGTCAATGGCTTCAATATTCTGGGACAAAATGACTGCTTTTCAAGTTTATAATTTGCACCGTGCTCTGTACCACCTCTACCCTCTGACCACAAGATGGCACGGCCAACTAGTCAAACTTCAGCATATATCTCTTGATAAAGTTTACACTGATATTAACTCGAATCAAAATTCATCTTCATCAGCATCTGAAGAAGAAACATCCAAACGAAGTGCCCTCGATTTCCTCAAATCATCTCCATCTTCTGGTAATCCTAAATCAATTAAAACTACCGTTACTACTTCAGCTGATAATTCTGGCAGTTTGGTTTACGATAAACAGGCTAAACACCTTAAAGTACTATGTTCCGATGGAAGTTATGTAATTGTTAAAAAACTAACAGTTAGTGGTAAAACAATGTCAGCTAGTGATTTTTATAATGGGTTTATTTCTAAAAAATCGAAAGAACTTTGGAAATTTGACGCTGGAGATGTGTTAGTCAAATAATTTTTTGTTTTAGGTAAGCCTAAGTAGAAACTAATCATGCGATAATGTAGACAGTACCTCCAAAATATTTATTTGTTACCCCCAAACCAGAATTAAATTTCAGTAAACCTGTCTAAGCTGGAAATCTGTAAACAATTCTTGGAATGGAGTTTTTTCTATGTAAAACACCCTATATACATTGGAAACCTGATAATGTGGAACTTTCTTTGTGGTTTTTCAGTGTAGGCAGGTTTTACTGAATTATTTCAGTTTGCGTGTTTGACAGCATGAGAAAAAAAAATGGAGGGGGAGTCAATGAAAGGTCAGGATTTGTATTCTAGAAGGTTAGGCCAACTAGGCAAACAAAAATATCACTAGAGCGACCCATCCCAGAAGTCTGGTGCCTTTATTTTTTTCCTCATATAGGTTGGCCTATCTTGAGTGTCAATAGTTGGGGTGAATTGTGTTATATTGCTCCTTCATTTAACAATTTTTTGGCATCAATAATATCTTTTTAAATTCTTCAATAGCAATGTAGATAAAACCATTCTTGGATAAAAAGTGATTCTAAAGAATGATTTAATTTCTGAAACGATATTCAAGGATAACAATTTTACCCTTCTCAGTTTTTTACCTTTTTTCTTTTGAGAACAATACTATTTTTATTTTTTATCTTGTAAAAATATTTTTTTTTTACAGNTTTCATTAGTTTGATTATTTGTTATTATTACAGAAGTTGTTATATTAATGTAGAAGATAATTTTACTTAATTGTGAACTTATTTATGATTAAACATTGTTCTGTTTTAGGGAGTTTGATCTGAGAGAGAATCATCGATGTAATAATGAGAAAATATGGGATCCGTTCAGGTACAGACATCTTAAGTTCTCAATACATTTTTATATAAAGAAGGAAGAAAATAAATGTATTAGTAATATGATGCATGTAGGAAGAGTCATGTTTAATTAATATATTTTGCTATTTTGCATCAGGCTCTGACATAATATTAACTACCATTACTTAAGTAATAGTAGTATATAATGTAGAACTTACCTAACAATTGGTTTTATCTGTTGTACCTCTTATTTCTTCCACAACGGCTGATCTTTCGATACTTTCTAAATATATTTTGGTTTTTGTCATTTTTCTTTTACTTGCATTAGATTATTACACTTTGGGAATTGCAACTTTACATATCTACTTCAGTCAGATTATCTAAAGTTTTGACTTTTGACACTCAGATCGGCCAACCTAAATGAAGAAAAAAATAAAGCCACTAGACCTGTGGGAGGGGTTGGACCAGTGACATTTTTGTTTGCCTAGTTGGCCCGACCTTCTAGAATTCAAAATCCTGACTTCTCATTGGCTCCTGACGGATTTTCCCCCGCTGTCAAAAGTCAAAACTTTAGATAATCTGACTGTAGATGTGATTATCAATGTGAAACATAGTCATCTATTGCATTATTTAGATACTGATAAACTACAAGACTGCGCTAAAGAAATGTATCACTAACAACAAAATAGCAAAAAGATTTGCTATGATATATTCTAACAATTTGATTTTGACTTTTGAAAATTGCCTTTGTCCCTTGATTCATTTTGAAATTATAAATCACTTCAAATTCTTATAGCCTAAGATCCGGTATAAGTAAATTATTTTCCGTTTAATTTATAACGTTTTAAGACGTATTAAATGAAATTGGTATGTAATTAACAGTTTTAATTTATCCAATTCCGTCATTGGTCCATCTGGGGTAACAATGATTAAAGTTGTTTTTGACAGTCAGCTGATCGTAGATTACATCAACTGATTTTATTTACCGAATTCTTTTTATACTCGAAAGTTTTAAAACAATTATTATTCCGTCGCTTGTGAAAACCGATTTAATTATTTCAAAATACTATTCGAAATTTTCAATCGATCAAGATCGTCGTACTTTTTTTTCTAATTAAGTTGGTTTTTGTTTTTTGTCTTATAATTTTTAAATGATCGTTTCCTATTCCTAGTGTCTTAGTTTTGGTTGTTCGAACACGATTATTCTTAATTAGTTTCAAAGGATGTAGAATCTATTTCTATTTGCCAAGATGACGGGATTTAATTCTGTTGTGGACTATATTCATCGGAGGGAGACCAAAGTAATCACAGTGCATTTTTTAATGACAAAAATTAATGTTTTTTTAACACGTACGAAGTTTCGGCGTTAGTCGAGTTTCGTCTTCAAGCATTTCCTAATTGCACATTTATTTTTATTCTTATGTTGTCTTTTATAGGGGAATTTCAATAGGAAGTTTCAGAGTGATCTACACGTCACTGATTATTTTATAAACAGGCTTGGATTAGATAAAGAATTAGAAGGGCACTACGGATGTGTTAACTGCCTAGAATGGGATTCCAAGGGACAGTAAGTTCAATATATCGCATATATTTCTACATCAAATAAGCAAATCCATTCATCGAGTATTTTTTTAAAAAAATATCAAACTAAGAGTGAGATAGCTGCATCCTCCTAATGCAACTTTCATATTATGATAAAGATAGTAAAGCGATTTAAAACTTTAAAGAACAAAAATTTTCTGTTTATTTTAATATTTGTCCAAAACTTCCATGGTTCATTCTTTACAACCTATTTGTTTTATTGATATCGAAGGTATTTGTAAGTTGAATCAGAAAAACATTTCTTTTAGATAGTTTCAATTATTATACAAATATAATATTTAAATTATTATTATAACATTCGGGAAAACATATTTCTACCGAATTTTGTTAATATAATAAGTTATGATCTTTGAACTAGATGCTGCATGGAAATATATTTTATAAACACAATGTTTATGCAAATTTCCTTTTGTGCTGTTTTGCATTTGTTTACTAGAAATTCCCTTTGATTCGATGAACAAAAAGACATTTCTCTCACTTATAAATTTCAAGGAAAATATCTAATTTAATCAAATATTTGTAACCTACTTATCATAACCTTTTTGTTCCCTGACAAACAGATGTTTTTAAGATAATGTGAAACAAAATGTATTTAAGAGACATCTTAAGTTCTCAATACATTTTTATATAAAGAAGGAAGAAAATAAATGTATTAGTAACTCTAACTATATGTATGAAGTAGGGACAATCTTAGTACCATTTAATTAGTTGTTTGTCACTCTCTTAAAACTTACTGTTTTATTTAGAAAAAATATTGGTAGTATATAAAAAAAACTCAGTGGGAAATTATCCAATGGATAGGAGCAGTCACCTGTTTCTTCAGAGCAGTGAATCTACCATACATCCCATAGGATTAGTTTCTAACTATCAGTTTGATGTGAAGAAATAAGGTGGGTCGCACCAACAAATCAGTCAACCATCTATTATTCACCTCGGTAGATGTGAACTAAATTTTGTGCAATATTGGATAAGGTTTATTGGTTCTTAAATTGAGCTAAATATTCACAAGTTAACATTTTGACAGAGTTAAGACTACATGCTCTAAAAACTACCATAGTTATTTTCGAATGAATGAAGAAACTTTCTTACAATTTTCACACAACTAGACTTAGTGCGTTGACAGCACCGGAAAAACTAGAAAAAATGGGGTGACGAGCCAATGAGAGCTTGAGATTNATCCTTAGGGCAAAGACCCCCAGTGACATATTTGTATGGTTCAACCTTCTAGACACCAAAATCTTGAGCTCTTATTGTTCCATTCCTATTTCCCCACACTGTCATATTAAACTCTAATTGTAGGATGAGTATAACATCATATCACAGTGTTCACCATTTGAAGATTATACAACTAATATAATTAGCAATTATACTTATTCCTTTCAACATTCAATGTATTTATTTTATTTTTTTAAGAATTCCCAATGTTAGCCTAAATTGTAAAATAATTTAGATAAAATCCTGAAAACAATAGCATGTTCTCCTGAATCAGAATTCCGACATAGAAATAACTGATTTTAGGACCTGTAGGATTTGATAAAATATAATCTTTATAAGTTTTTGGTTAGTTTCAAATCTCATAACGTAATATTATCTACACACAAAATGTACAGTTTTCAAAAGTATTTTGATAACCAAATTCGGAACTAATATTGAGTAGCACCAAAGTAATGAAAGGAAACATGAAAAATGTTATGGTTTTTAAAAAAAACATGCTTTGAAAATTTGCATAATAATTATGGTTATTGGTTTTTGAAAAACACTTGCTTTCTGCCTGGTTAATATTGTTATTCCCATGGTTTTTTCTTTAAAATAATTAATCCTAAAGTAATTTGTTTACATTTTTACTAAGTTTTTATTAGCTTGCTTTCTTGTTTGTTTGTTTGTGGGTCCCCTACAAATCTTTTATCGATGTTTAACTAACTTACCGAGTAGCTAGTCATTTGAAACTTTTAGAGTAGATCAGNGGGGGGGGGGGGGGGGGGGGCTATTATGTTAATATCCTTAGGGCAAAGACCCCCAGTGACATATTTGTATGGTTCAACCTTCTAGACACCAAAATCTTGAGCTCTTATTGTTCCATTCCTATTTCCCCACACTGTCATATTAAACTCTAATTGTAGGATGAGTATAACATCATATCACAGTGTTCACCATTTGAAGATTATACAACTAATATAATTAGCAATTATACTTATTCCTTTCAACATTCAATGTATTTATTTTATTTTTTTAAGAATTCCCAATGTTAGCCTAAATTGTAAAATAATTTAGATAAAATCCTGAAAACAATAGCATGTTCTCCTGAATCAGAATTCCGACATAGAAATAACTGATTTTAGGACCTGTAGGATTTGATAAAATATAATCTTTATAAGTTTTTGGTTAGTATTCATTCTACGTTTAAATTTTTAATTTAAAACAAATTATAATTACTATTTACAAAGAGAGAAAAAAATACAGAGAAAAATAGACTTCAGCACCGGGACTCGAACCACCTCCCCCTCATTTCCAGTGTGCGGGAGCTCTAACCAATTATGCTACACTGAAGAATAATTTCCTCTGACGATATCAAAACCTAATCCCGAATTAAGCTTTCAAATTTTTTCTACAAGTTTTAGAAGTGAACAAACAACAATAGAACTAGACCGAGAAATACGCTTGTAATTATAAAGTACTCAATTAGTACCTGTACCTTGTATGAGGGGGAGGTCCCTGGTTCGAGTTCCGGCGCTGAAGTCTATTTTTCTCTGTCTGTCTCCCTTTGTAAATAGCAATTATAATTTGATTTAAATTAAAATATAATCTTATAATTACCTGCATTTGAGTTTAAGCAAATAATATATTTGTAAATATTATAATTATTTTTTTAATGAATAAAATTCTATGAGATAAACGTTAAATCATTATTATATTATTTTTATCCTATCTGCCTTTACTAATAATTAAATAAAACATTATTTTAGCCTAGGACCATATGCACTTACTACATCAAAGCTGAAAGGTCATCCTGTAATAAGCCCTTGAATGAAATGACCAAGGAGGTACCCAATGATGACCAAGAAAAACCTGGCAACAGACTATAAAAATAGAGACAGCAGCCGCTGGCAAATCTTGAGTGCAGATTAATGAGACAACATCAGATGAAGGGCACTAGGGAAAATCCCCTTCATAGTCTAAAAATTGATTTTGTGAAAAATCCAACTAATGAAATGCATTATATGATTTAAAGTCCAACTAGTCAAACATAAAAGACACTAGGTACCGCCTGTGGCTATATTTTCCCCCTCAAATAGGTTGGCCAATCTGAGTAGCCAGAGTAAACTCTAATTGTAAGAAGAGTATAACTAATTTGTTTAAAATCCATACAACTCAAAAGATTATCTATATTTGTATTTTTATACAATGATTACTCACAACATATTAGTGGTAACTTACTGCTTTTTCATATTTATGTTAAAAATAATCCCTGCTACAGTAAAAGGTAACATTGTCTTCAGTTTGGCCTAAAATCTATAGATGCCCACCTGTACTACTTTTACTTCTTCTGTGAGTCGAAAGAATGGAGGAATCTGATGAGAAATAGATTCTATTATAGCTGATGAAGAAGTGATTTCATACGGTGTGTCCACTCTAACTATATGTATGAAGTAGGGACAATCTTAGTACCATTTAATTAGTTGTTTGTCACTCTCTTAAAACTTACTGTTTTATTTAGAAAAAATATTGGTAGTATATAAAAAAAACTCAGTGGGAAATTATCCAATGGATAGGAGCAGTCACCTGTTTCTTCAGAGCAGTGAATCTACCATACATCCCATAGGATTAGTTTCTAACTATCAGTTTGATGTGAAGAAATAAGGTGGGTCGCACCAACAAATCAGTCAACCATCTATTATTCACCTCGGTAGATGTGAACTAAATTTTGTGCAATATTGGATAAGGTTTATTGGTTCTTAAATTGAGCTAAATATTCACAAGTTAACATTTTGACAGAGTTAAGACTACATGCTCTAAAAACTACCATAGTTATTTTCGAATGAATGAAGAAACTTTCTTACAATTTTCACACAACTAGACTTAGTGCGTTGACAGCACCGGAAAAACTAGAAAAAATGGGGTGACGAGCCAATGAGAGCTTGAGATTTTCCCGGACTAAAGGTGGGGCCAACTAGGCAAAGATAAATGTCTCTAGTGGAGGGGAGAGGCCATCTGGATAAACACTGCCCGACCTTTATCCACAGGCGTAGTGGCTTTATTTTTTCCCCCAGAGAGGTTGGCCAATCTGTGTGTCGCTCAATTTCCTGCACTGTCAACGCACTAAGTCAAGTTGTGTGAAGACTGTAGTTGCTTCTCTATTGGTTTCTCCAATATTAAGAAAGCAAGATACAAACTTTAAAGAGCTATAATGCTCTATAAAAGGCTAACTGAACCTCCTTGATACCTTCTTAGCTTCAGGAATAAGACCTGCAGTTTTATTAACTATAAGCCTTAGGTAAACTTTACTAGTCCTTAGTCATTTACCTTACTCTTACTGCAAAAAGCCAAAATCTATTGAATTCTTTAAAAAAATTGACGTTGCTGCGCATTCCTTCCTGATTAGAAAGAAGTTTTTATACAAAAACAACTTTTTAAAATTGCAATTTGTTTTCATTGTCTATAATATATGAGATATTGAAGATCTTGGCTTCAAAATAAAATTATTGGAATTTAAAAATGAATTCTTAAATTTGAAAGTTTTTTTGTTTTTTTATTTATCCCCTATTTAGTGTTAAAGAAGTCATTGAAATATTAATTTTTAAAGATTATAAATACATATACCAATAATTAAAACATCTATTTTGTAGTCACTAATTAATGCCCCTTAAAAGTTAAAATTTCAAAAATAAGTTAATATTTTTACGGATTTTATGAGACATGTTTTTTTTTTTTAATTAGATCAAGTATTTAACAATATTATAAATATATATTTTTACGAGAGATACTTAAAATCAATTTGTTTTTCTACTCTGGACTTGATTAAATAAATACTTAAAAATTTAATGTGGTGTTTTTTTTTTTTTTTAAATTATAGAAAATACGGGGGACTATTATTTTTAGTTTCGTCCAATATTATTATTAACACTTAGTATAGTAGTATTTAAATTATTTGCCGTTTAATTTATAACGTTTTAAGACGTATTAAATGAAATTGGTATGTAATTAACAGTTTTAATTTATCCAATTCCGTCATTGGTCCATCTGGGGTAACAATGATTAAAGTTGTTTTTGACAGTCAGCTGATCGTAGATTACATCAACTGATTTTATTTACCGAATTCTTTTTATACTCGAAAGTTTTAAAACAATTATTATTCCGTCGCTTGTGAAAACCGATTTAATTATTTCAAAATACTATTCGAAATTTTCAATCGATCAAGATCGTCGTACTTTTTTTTCTAATTAAGTTGGTTTTTGTTTTTTGTCTTATAATTTTTAAATGATCGTTTCCTATTCCTAGTGTCTTAGTTTTGGTTGTTCGAACACGATTATTCTTAATTAGTTTCAAAGGATGTAGAATCTATTTCTATTTGCCAAGATGACGGGATTTAATTCTGTTGTGGACTATATTCATCGGAGGGAGACCAAAGTAATCACAGTGCATTTTTTAATGACAAAAATTAATGTTTTTTTAACACGTACGAAGTTTCGGCGTTAGTCGAGTTTCGTCTTCAAGCATTTCCTAATTGCACATTTATTTTTATTCTTATGTTGTCTTTTATAGGGGAATTTCAATAGGAAGTTTCAGAGTGATCTACACGTCACTGATTATTTTATAAACAGGCTTGGATTAGATAAAGAATTAGAAGGGCACTACGGATGTGTTAACTGCCTAGAATGGGATTCCAAGGGACAGTAAGTTCAATATATCGCATATATTTCTACATCAAATAAGCAAATCCATTCATCGAGTATTTTTTTAAAAAAATATCAAACTAAGAGTGAGATAGCTGCATCCTCCTAATGCAACTTTCATATTATGATAAAGATAGTAAAGCGATTTAAAACTTTAAAGAACATAAAAATTTTCTGTTTATTTTAATATTTGTCCAAAACTTCCATGGTTCATTCTTTACAACCTATTTGTTTTATTGATATCGAAGGTATTTGTAAGTTGAATCAGAAAAACATTTCTTTTAGATAGTTTCAATTATTATACAAATATAATATTTAAATTATTATTATAACATTCGGGAAAACATATTTCTACCGAATTTTGTTAATATAATAAGTTATGATCTTTGAACTAGATGCTGCATGGAAATATATTTTATAAACACAATGTTTATTCGAATTTCCTTTTGTGCTGTTTTGCATTTGTTTACTAGAAATTCCCTTTGATTCGATGAACAAAAAGACATTTCTCTCACTTATAAATTTCAAGGAAAATATCTAATTTAATCAAATATTTGTAACCTACTTATCATAACCTTTTTGTTCCCTGACAAACAGATGTTTTTAAGATAATGTGAAACAAAATGTATTTAAGAGACATCTTAAGTTCTCAATACATTTTTATATAAAGAAGGAAGAAAATAAATGTATTAGTAATATGATGCATGTAGGAAGAGTCATGTTTAATTAATATATTTTGCTATTTTGCATCAGGCTCTGACATAATATTAACTACCATTACTTAAGTAATAGTAGTATATAATGTAGAACTTACCTAACAATTGGTTTTATCTGTTGTACCTCTTATTTCTTCCACAACGGCTGATCTTTCGATACTTTCTAAATATATTTTGGTTTTTGTCATTTTTCTTTTACTTGCATTAGATTATTACACTTTGGGAATTGCAACTTTACATATCTACTTCAGTCAGATTATCTAAAGTTTTGACTTTTGACACTCAGATCGGCCAACCTAAATGAAGAAAAAAATAAAGCCACTAGACCTGTGGGAGGGGTTGGACCAGTGACATTTTTGCTTGCCTAGTTGGTACGAACTTCTAGCCTTGAAAATCCTGACTTCTCATTGGCTCCCCACCCCAATTTT
>KZ651350.1:232180-242935 GCA_001010745.2 Gerris buenoi
ACACTACGACTGACATCAAGGAAGCTAACTTCTTTGGAAGAAGGGATGCTTAGTCCAATGTACTTTGGGAAAAAGGAATATCACAGTTTTGTTTTTATAAGGGGAGTAACAATCTAAAGAAGAATACTCAGTATACCTTCTTTAGACGGTTACTCCCCTTTGTTTTATTAACAAGGGGAGTAACCACCTAAAGAAGTGCCTAAAAGGGTATAATTGAAACCAACTTTTAAGTGGCTACTATCTGATTGAGCTGGGCTCATTATGCTGGTTAATGAACTTGTCCTATTTGTTAAATTGTCTACCCTCCCTTTGTGTGTGCTGAAAGCACATACTTGGCCATTTTTTTTATAATGACTATATAATCAATTTTTAACTCAAAGAAATAGTTAACTAATTTAGTTTAAAATATTGCTCAAAAGTCATTTTTATTACTTATCAATTACTTGATTTTCAGGATGGCTCGATGTCTATTTGAACTCACGTGGTATCCTGAAGCACTCAAATGCCTAGAGAATTTCAAAACGAGGTTTCCTGGATACACATCAAGCACCGCATGTGTTGCTCTTGAAAGGGACATCAAAAATAAAATACTTCAATTTAGTAGTATGTTAATTAACTATTTTAACTTTTAAGTAAGACTTTTGATTACATTAATATTTTTATTTATTTTTTTTTATTTTTTTTCTTTATTTTATTACACCGTTAAGCACAATATTGTAGCTCATGGTTTCGTCCACAAACAAATTTGATTAAAAAAAATTACAAACAATAATCTTCTCCAATTGAGATTATGATAACAATTAACTGATAAGATAACAGCTGATAAAATAACAATTAACATCATAAAAAAGAAACATAATAAATTAATTTAAATAAGTGAGCTCATAAAATAAAATTTAACAATTGACATTTACTAGCAAACAAAAGGATAAACAATAAAACAAAAATTATTTAAAATTATCCAATGGAATAAGGTAAAAATCATCAACTTTATATAGAGGATGCATCATAAGAACTGTTTTTATTTTTTTGCAAAATTGTGTTGATGGGAGCAGTTGGAGTTGTATCGGAAGATGGTTAAAAAGCTTGATTGCCATTACCTCAGGTCCTACATCCTTCTTCTTCAAACGTACTCTTGGAACAGCCACGTCGTGCTTCTGCCTTGTATTGTATGAGTGAATGTCTTCTTTCCTTTTATGTGCCTTCACATTATTATGCATATATTTTAATGTTTCGAATACATAAAGGGCATAAATTGATAAAATGTTCCATTTTTTAAAAATGGGTCTACATGATGCCAGAAACTTAGCTCCTTCTATTATTCGTAACGCTCTTTTTTGACATATAAAGAGTTCATTTACTCTTGGTGACATTCCCCATATACGTATTCCATATCTAAGGTAACTTTCAAAGTTCGCATGGTATACAATTTTTAGTATATCTTGAGACACAATGGTCTTAAGCCTGATTAGCATGTATGTAATTTTTGAAAGTTTTTCTTCAATATAGATAATATGTGGTTGCCAATTTAATCTGAAGTCTAGAGTAACTCCTAAAAGCTTAGCTGTTGTACTATCTAAAGGTAGACCTTGCTTTAATGTGAAACAAATAAACTTTGTTTTCCCTTCATTTATATGTAATCCATTACTGGTGAACCACTTCGTTATGCCATCATTTATTAATTGCCTATTAATGGAACATGTGTCCCTATTTCTAAGGGCTAATGTCGTGTCATCAGCAAATTGGTATATTTGTGGAGCAGGTTTAATCCAATTTTTTATAACCGTCAAGTCATTTACAAAAATTAAGAATAAAAGAGGGCCTAGGACTGAGCCTTGTGGCACTCCACACTTCACTATTTTCTCTGATGAGTATTGGCGACCAACTTTTACACATTGAGTCCTATTGGTTAAGTATGATTTAAAAAGTGTTTGCATGACTCCTCTTATACCATAGTATTCTAAATGGAATAGTATTTTATGCATGGAATGAGTCCTTTTTGTTGAAGCAAGCGTAAATGAGCTTCTTACATTCAACAAACTATGTATCCTGTCTGTTTGTGTATAAGTGTGATGATAACTTAAGTAAAAGTTGTCTGATTTTGGTGAAATTTGGTTCACATAGTCATGCAAAGTTATCTGTAGACAATTTAAAATTAGAATTTTAGGTCAAGGAAAAATTATAACTTCATTTATTCAATGAGACTAACATATTTTACAAGTACAATTATTTAGTAAAACCAACAACAACACTGCTACAGAGTGTTAAAGATCGCTAAAACTATTAATGCGGACCTAAACATTTAAAATAGAGAAAACGTGTTTTCCAATATCATCGTTCTAACATGTTGATTTTAATAAAACTCACTTAAATCATCTGATATACTATTAAAACATGCATGTAAAATTTCACCCTGATACAAGTATAAGTTTTTGCGTTGTAAAACATGTTAAATTACAACTTTAAATGGAGTAGGCTGGGGCGTGAGGGATAAGGAATAATCCTGTTCCATCACTCTCCTGTTAATCATGATGAGTTGATATCATGATTAACTATTTTATTAATATTCAATATTTATTGTATTATGCTCGCTTCAATGAAAGAGCCTAGTAATAGTGCGATTAAAGATATGAATTGATAAAGCTGCTACTCTACAAAAACGTCGAACTGGAACGTGGAACTGGGAAACACATGTCCAGTAAGATCGAGAATTGAAGATATGACTTGATTAAGGTGGCATGCTACAAAAACTTGGAACTGAGAAAAATATGTCTAAAGTAAGATGAAGTAAGATAAAGAGAATTTAAAGAAGATATCATAGAAGCTCAAATAGTTCTCTGTTCCCATAAAAAAATTGTTATTATTGAAATAATGTTTTATGTTTGGACAGGCACGTGTAATGTTCCTCAGGAAAACGAGGGTACTGAATACGACGTGATGCCAGTTATTTCTGATAAGGAAGCAGAGTGGAGAGAAGCTGCTAGGGATTATATGCTACGATTCTACGGCCATTGTAACACTACGACTGACATCAAGGAAGCTAACTTCTTTGGAAGGTTTGTTACTATTCATAATAATAAAATATTTTTTTATTTAAAATATTATATCAATGGTGACACAGTGAGACCTTGTATCGAAAGAAAATTATGCAATAGAAGCTTTAATGTCCTACTTATTCCCGCTTTCAAATCTTGCTTAGTTCTAAATAGGCACAATCACCTGTTGATATTCTTGCTATCACTTCTACCACTTCCTCAGTAAGCTATGTCACCGTGGACCCCGAGTATCTTAAAATCTCAGCCACCAAACTATATCTGTGTATTCTTCTCCTCCTTGAGGCTACTTTTATTTTAGATTTACTGTTGTTCATGCATGTTAGCTTTCCCCTCTAGGCACTGCTTCTACCATGTCCGTTTTCCGTTAATTGCCAGGCAATCTACAAAACCCCCTAGTTGTAATTCTAATGATGTTACAAATAGAACTGTGCAGTTCAATGGAATCAAAGAATGAAGGTCAATTAGTTTTATTTGTTTTAAATTTTAAAATTACTTTATTGATTAGATGAGGATATATCTTATTTAGTTTTTTCTATCATGAAAGCTATAATAAATTTGAATCAGCAGCCAAACTTAGAGAAAGGGGTAGATTATTTTGGATAGCGAGTCATCTAGCACCTATGGCACCCCTTAAAGACAACCCATCTATCTCTGTGGAGTCATAAGTGGGGGACATGTCTCACTTTTATTTTAATCAAACCCAGATATCAAATACTGATCAACTATACACAATGTTTTATTATGAAAGGAGCATAATTATAACAAGCATTTGTTTTGAATTGTTTCAGTGGTGGTCAGTATATTGTGGCAGGATCTGACGACGGTTCTATATTCGTATGGGACAGTGTTACCACTAACAATGTGAGGATTCTTAAAGGAGATTCCAGTGTTGTCAACTGTCTGCAACCTCATCCGACTTACTGCTTGTTGGCTACATCTGGGATAGAACATGTTGTTCGTCTTTGGAGTCCCAAACCACAGGTACACAATATTTCTTTCTACTAGTTCAATGTATTGCATTTATTTCCAAAATTATATTTTTATCTGAAAGTAATGATGATAATTATTTATTCATTATTAATTTTGTCTCTTTTCTAACTCCACCATGTATAATTAGCATCGTAGCACCGTACACTTAGCAGTGTGATTTTATAATTTATATTTAATGAAAAGCGTATGGAAGTTCATTCCCAACAGGTGTCCCACACGACACCACACATACTTCTTTATTTTTAATTGTTTCATTTTAATTATTAAAATGTAATAATTACAATGTTACAATTAATGTAGATCCTGAAATTGTTTTTGGCTCATCTTATAATAAAACCTTCATTGAAAGCACAGTATTAGCTCATTCCTTAAAACTATAACAAACAGAGGTAGATACGTAAAAATACTAAGTACGTCCTACTCTAGCTTATATCGAGTAGTTCTCCTTTCACTATTAAACAGATGCTCACTCAGGTTCGAACAGCTGGATTCAATTGGTTAAAACTAAATATAAGAGGCATTCTAGATTTAATCAAATATGCTCAGTATTGAGGGCAATTAGAAACTCTGGCTCATGTCTTCCTGAGATGTTCAATATATGAGCCACAAAAAAATGGCATTCGTGTTGACACAGTTAATTGGTATGGTCAGATGGTACCATATTAATTTTAATTGTCTGCTTAAAAAATTCAAAACAATATTGGCAGAAATTATGCAATAGAAGCTTTAATGTCCTACTTATTCCCGCTTTCAAATCTTGCTTAGTCCTAAATAGGCACAATCACCTGTTGATATTCTTGCTATCACTTCTACCACTTCCTCAGTAAGCTATGTCACCGTGGACCCCGAGTATCTTAAAATCTCAGCCACCAAACTATATCTGTGTATTCTTCTCCTCCTTGAGGCTACTATTATTTTAGATTTACTGTTGTTCATGCATGTTAGCTTTCCCCTCTAGGCACTGCTTCTACCATGTCCGTTTTCCGTTAATTGCCAGGCAATCTACAAAACCCCCTAGTTGTAATTCTAATGATGTTACAAATAGAACTGTGCAGTTCAATGGAGTCAAAGAATGAAGGTCAATTAGTTTTATTTGTTTTAAATTTTAAAATTACTTTATTGATTAGATGAGGATATATCTTATTTAGTTTTTTCTATCATGAAAGCTATAATAAATTTGAATCAGCAGCCAAACTTAGAGAAAGGGGTAGATTATTTTGGATAGCGAGTCATCTAGCACCTATGGCACCCCTTAAAGACAACCCATCTATCTCTGTGGAGTCATAAGTGGGGGACATGTCTCACTTTTATTTTAATCAAACCCAGATATCAAATACTGATCAACTATACACAATGTTTTATTATGAAAGGAGCATAATTATAACAAGCATTTGTTTTGAATTGTTTCAGTGGTGGTCAGTATATTGTGGCAGGATCTGACGACGGTTCTATATTCGTATGGGACAGTGTTACCACTAACAATGTGAGGATTCTTAAAGGAGATTCCAGTGTTGTCAACTGTCTGCAACCTCATCCGACTTACTGCTTGTTGGCTACATCTGGGATAGAACATGTTGTTCGTCTTTGGAGTCCCAAACCACAGGTACACAATATTTCTTTCAAAAATTAATTTTTGAATATTATATTTTTATCTGAAAGTAATGATGATAATTATTTATTCATTATTAATTTTGTCTCTTTTCTAACTCCACCATGTATAATTAGCATCGTAGCACCGTACACTTAGCAGTGTGATTTTATAATTTATATTTAATGAAAAGCGTATGGAAGTTCATTCCCAACAGGTGTCCCACACGACACCACACATACTTCTTTATTTTTAATTGTTTCATTTTAATTATTAAAATGTAATAATTACAATGTTACAATTAATGTAGATCCTGAAATTGTTTTTGGCTCATCTTATAATAAAACCTTCATTGAAAGCACAGTATTAGCTCATTCCTTAAAACTATAACAAACAGAGGTAGATACGTAAAAATACTAAGTACGTCCTACTCTANTATTTAGACTTAAGTTAATTCATTGAGTGAGAGATTGATTAGCCGTTATACAGAGAGAGTAAGAACCTGATAATGTTGATGTCCAGAGATATTTAAGTCTCCAAAGAAGGAGGGCATTAAACTCAAATTTATAAAATCCCTTTAATATTATAATTTGGCTAAGAGATTAAATAATACGTTGATATTTTTGGTTCATATGTTAATATATTTGATGATTTTACCTAAGTAAAAGTAAAAATATGTAATATTGTACTGTTTTTAGGACGGTAAGGAGAACGAACTAGAAGTGAAAGAGAGGGAAGAGGTTGCCCAATCAAATCAACGTAGAATGACAGCGGACCCGTTCGACGTTGTACTGATGAATATGGGAATGGCACGGGACGATTCCGATCAGCAGGCTGCTACATATAACTGTAGGACAAGCTAACCTGCTGTCTCCTCATAATACATCTTTCCTAACACTTCCTGCACTACACAAGTTACCAAAATTCAGTATACTAAAAAATAACTCAATAAAAATTACATACACATTTCTATTTACTAATTTAACATTGTACTTTTAATTTTTTTTTCTTTTTAACAAAAAAAATAATAATTATCGCCTAATCGACAAATATAACTAAAAAAAGAATGGAAAGGCATTAGATTATATCATACTTTTACATAATAGCAAACTGCTAGGGGAGGATTTAACAAAAGGAAATCCTACTTTGTGATAATTAGCTTAATTATTGGTGATATTCTTAATTAGAAAATCCCCTGGTAGTTCTCTTGATATTGTGTAAATTATCATGTCTGATTGGGTGGCCAAAAATCAAGGTAATTATTTAGTTTAATACGTACTGTCGATTTAGTAATTCAGATCAAAGTAACCTTTCTGTGCAGCCCAAATTACACTGTAATACTTCATAATTCATAGTGAGTAATGGCATTATCTATTCCTTGGATTGTAAATAACCAGCAGGGGTAATCTGTACCTTTATCAATATTGTTGATGTATTAGGTAAAAAAATATATCAATTTTTTAAATATTTGAATGATTCTTTAAGTGATCTTCAAGTAATTTGTGGCCTGATACCAAACTAAGTATAGAAGGCGTCATTTAGTCTTTACTGAAAAACAAATTATTGCACACCATTTTAATAAGTTAATAATCTCAATCGAAACAAATAACAACATTTTTAAAAATTCCACTGCATTGTTGATGCTTTGTTTATAATTGAAAGTGAATTGTTATGTTTATGCAGTAGATATATTGAGGGGTATGTAGTTTATAAGTTTAGCAATTCCAAACAAAAAAATATCAATTTTTTGTTGCTCATCAATCCTCAAGAACCTTCGAGTAAGTGATATTATATAATATCAAGGCAATATATACTTTAAACTTTCTTGAATTGTTATCATGACTTCAGTAATGGAAGCTTACAAACCAGCTCATTTTAAGACTAAAAAATTTGAAGGATTTCAATGATGACTGAAACCAACATATTAACATCATATTATTAAAATTTTTATTTATTTAAATTGTACTAACTTTTTATAATTTTTTAAAATATTTGACATGNTGAAATATTTAATCAAATTTAATGAAATATGCTCAGTATTGAGGGCAATTAGAAACTCTGTCTCATGTCTTCCTGAGATGTTCAATGTATGAGCCACAAAAAATGGCATACGTGTTGACACAGTTAATTAGTATGGTCAGATGGTACCATATTAATTTTAATTGTCTGCTTAAAAAATTCAAAACAATATTGGCAGATTTAAAAATAGCCTCTTAAGCAGTGTCACATATAGCTTCCTTGCGTTGTGTCGTGTTCTTCTTTAATGTTGGTATTATACAACCTATTATTGTGTACTTTATTTATTTTTTCCCCCACTTTTAATTAAAATCTGTCAAAATTTTGTTTCTTTATATGAATAAAATTATCAATTTAGCAATAATTAATGTGTTCAGAGGGTGAAAATTAATATGAGACCAACTGTGGGGCTACTTTCGATAAACCAGTAAAATCAGATGAGTTTTCAGATATAGATGACATTACATGTGTTTTTGTACATGAGGAAGTAAAATCAATGGCTGCAGAAGATTGAAACTTATATGAGATCAACAATAGGCTAATAATGAACTACCATCTAAACTAAATAAAATATAGACGAGTAGTTTTTTAAGATATCTTTGGTTCTCAAAAATGTTGAAGGACAGACAGACAGGAGACCAAAAATGTTTTCAAATTTTTAAAATGGATATCTGTCTTGGAATTATTGAATTCAAGAGATATATAAAAATGTTGTTCTGAAGAACGATCACAATGATTCCATTACCTTTGGTAAGATCGGAAAGAAAAGGTTTTTTCTTTTATAATACCTACTGTAGAAGGTATTTGGGGAGGGTGCACTCCTCCACTCTGTGTCCTGGTTTTAGCTTTCAGAAATCTGTCTACCCTATTGGAGACATGTTTTTACTTTAAAAAATAAACAGGGTATTTTTGTATTTATTTATTTATTAGAGCTTCTAGAGGCCCGTGGTTCAAGTCCCGGTGCTGGAGTCTTTTTTTCTCTGTCTGTCTCTTATTGTTAATATGTAATAAATATAATTTGATTTAAATTAAAATGTAAACTTTCCGTAGTATGCATGCTACCATAAACTTAAAAATTGAAATTCTAATTGATTGTACAAGGTACAGGTAGTAATTGAGTACTTTATAATTATAAGCGTTAATTCTCGGTCTAGTTCTAATGTCATTAATATTGACTTGCTAAACTTGTAGAAATATTGAAAGCTTGGATTTGGGACTAGTTATTGGTTACGGCAGAGAAAAATCATTCTCCTGTGTAGCTTAGTTGGTTAGCGCTTCTATACTGGAAATATAGGTGGCACGTGGTTCAAGTCCCGGCGCTGGAGTCTATTTTTCTCTGTCTGTCTCCCATTGTTAATAATAATTATAATTTGATTTAAATTTAAAAAAATAGTATGAATACTACCAAAAACTTAAAAATTGAATTATTTATTAACATTCTATTTAGACTTAAGTTTTATTTAGACTTAAGTTAATTCATTGAGTGAGAGATTGATTAGCCGTTATACAGAGAGAGTAAGAACTTGATAATGTTGATGTTCAGAGATATTTAAGTCTCCAAAGAAGGAGGGCATTAAACTCAAATTTATAAAATCCCTTTAATATTATAATTTGGCTAAGAGATTAAATAATACGTTGATATTTTTGGTTCATATGTTAATATATTTGATGATTTTACCTAAGTAAAAGTAAAAATATGTAATATTGTACTGTTTTTAGGACGGTAAGGAGAACGAACTAGAAGTGAAAGAGAGGGAAGAGGTTGCCCAATCAAATCAACGTAGAATGACAGCGGACCCGTTCGACGTTGTACTGATGAATATGGGAATGACACGGGACGATTCCGATCAGCAGGCTGCTACATATAACTGTAGGACAAGCTAACCTGCTGTCTCCTCATAATACATCTTTCCTAACACTTCCTGCACTACACAAGTTACCAAAATTCAGTATACTAAAAAATAACTCAATAAAAATTACATACACATTTCTATTTACTAATTTAACATTGTACTTTTATTTTCTTTTTAACAAAAAAAATAATAATTATCGCCTAATCGACAAATATAACTAAAAAAAGAATGGAAAGGCATTAGATTATATCATACTTTTACATAATAGCAAACTGCTAGGGGAGGATTTAACAAAAGGAAATCCTACTTTGTGATAATTAGCTTAATTATTGGTGATATTCTTAATTAGAAAATCCCCTGGTAGTTCTCTTGATATTGTGTAAATTATCATGTCTGATTGGGTGGCCAAAAATTAAGGTAATTATTTAGTTTAATACGTACTGTCGATTTAGTAATTCAGATCAAAGTAACCTTTCTGTGCAGCCCAAATTACACTGTAATACTTCATAATTCATAGTGAGTAATGGCATTATCTATTCCTTGGATTGTAAATAACCAGCAGGGGTAATCTGTACCTTTATCAATATTGTTGATGTATTAGGTAAAAAAATATATCAATTTTTTAAATATTTGAATGATTCTTTAAGTGATCTTCAAGTAATTTGTGGCCTGATACCAAACTAAGTATAGAAGGCGTCATTTAGTCTTTACTGAAAAACAAATTATTGCACACCATTTTAATAAGTTAATAATCTCAATCGAAACAAATAACTAACATTTTTAAAAATTCCACTGCATTGTTGAAGCTTTGTTTATAATTGAAAGTGAATTGTTATGTTTATGCAGTAGATATATTGAGGGGTATGTAGTTTATAAGTTTAGCAATTCCAAACAAAAAAATATCAATTTTTTGTTGCTCATCAATCCTCAAGAACCTTCGAGTAAGTGATATTATATAATATCAAGGCAATATATACTTTAAACTTTCTTGAATTGTTATCATGACTTCAGTAATGGAAGCTTACAAACCAGCTCATTTTAAGACTTTAAAAAATTTGAAGGATTTCAATGATGACTGAAACCAACATATTAACATCATATTATTAAAATTTTTATTTATTTAAATTGTACTAACTTTTTATAATTTTTTAAATTATTTGACATGTTAATTTAATTAATCAATTAAATTAAATAATTATCAAATTAAATGAAATTAATTAAGCAATTAAATTAAATTAATTAATCAATTAAA
>KZ651350.1:271781-284846 GCA_001010745.2 Gerris buenoi
TTTATCTACTCGCGGCAGCAAAATTAAACATTACTTAACTGTTTTTAGGCTGGAAAGTACTATGTCGCTGATTTGTCATTAAAATATTAAAAACAGGCAGGAAAGTAATTAAAACAGTCAGGGAAATATTTGCCTAAACAGGAAAAGTACAGTGTTTAAAAGTGTGTGTCATAACATCTGTATTGGTTAGTTTTTAGTTTTCATTTTAATTTGTATGTCCTCGCCTCCAACCTTAACCCATTCAATGCAGGTGGATCCACCCTGGATCCATGCCGTGCTAACGCGCCTGGCGGGTGGATCCAAGCCCTCTCTTTCAGCCCTCAGTAGCTCTAGTCTCCGTGCCTCGAATAGAACCATCTTGCAAGGCTCCGTCAGGCCCGCTCACATTTGTATCCATAGTAGATCCAATTTTTTTTTTCTTTTTTATTTATTTTTAAATTAATTTTTAAACTTGTTTAGATATATACAGTCACTAAGGTAGGTTCATAAATTGGATTACGCATTCAATGGGTAAATAAATAACTTTAGTTTTTAGTGCAATGGTGGTGTTTCACTGAAGAAGGGGGAATAGTCAGAAACTACACTTTAAAATCTTACAGATGGCACTTCAATTATTTTTTACCAAAACTATGATGAATGGGTTTTCCCCTGAATCCTTCAAATAGTTGGAATAAAGCTCTGTGGGTTTATTCCATGACTGATTTATACTTTTTTTTTTACAATTAATATTGACTTTTAACACTCAGATTGACCAACCTATAAGAAGAAAAAAAATTAAGCCACTAGGCTGTGGGAAGTGAGATTTTTATTTGCGTAGTTGGTCCGACTTTGTCAAATTCAAAATCCAGTGCTCTCATTGGCTCCCTCCAGATTCTTTCTGATGATTTTCAAAAGTTAATACTAATTGCGAAAAGAGTTTAGTTGAGATTCCCTTATGCTAAACCTCAATACTGATTTACAATGGTGGTTTAGTAGGAAGCTACTCTGAACTATCTGATTTAGTAGCTGTCATTAGAGAGCTAGCTCAGCTATGAAACCCCAAAAGTAATGCAAAAGCACTTCCTCCAAGACCGGTACAATGGATTAAGTAGTTAATGTTTGATCAGCTCACTCACCTGTGGCTCCCTGCGCCAAAGAAAGAAAAATTTACAAAAAATAATATTTTTATTGTTTAAATTTTAACGTTAGAATTACCTTAGGGAATCACTATTTGTTTAATGACCAATGTAACTGCATGCAACTCTCAACTAGCCAAATTTAGTATAGGAAAATAACTAATCATTTAATAAGAAACATATTTGTCAAATATTTTGATTAAAATGCTTTAAAAAAATGTAAAAATGTTATTTGCAATAACTTGGGTTCTAATTATTATAAATTTTAGTTTCGACAACAAGTCATTTCATTTTAGATCAAAAATTAGTTGTAAATTAAGTCCCTATGATGAAAGATACATCTATATGCTAATCGGTACTAGATCATTGTGTTAATTAGTACTCATATCACCTTACTATGCCTACACCCTTCACTTCTTATTTTTCTATTACATAAAAATACTTATTAGCAGGGGTGGATGGGGGCACCGGGAAGATGGGAAATTTCCCGAAGCGCTTCTAAGCCAATTATAAAAAAGAAAAATTGGTCTCACAATTCGGAAAAAACTTTCTCTTGTCAATATGGTATTTCATCAGTGTGGTGCCAGTGATACAATAGCTCAATTTTCATTTCTTACAAAATGTGTAAGTACATTTCAGACTGCAATATATGGGTCATAAAGACAAAAAGTACCAAGCGTCGTTGTGCTGTAATTGGTGCTCCATGTATCAGTGAGGCACAGAGCGCCTGTAGGAATATGAAAAAATAATATGGATATAAAGAATAAAAACATGACATACACAGGTTGCAGGAGTTCCATCAGCAGACCCAAAAAATATGATTTTCAGGATCACTTTTGGTTATTTTCCTCCTTTGACTTTTTTTCTCTGAGAAAATAAGTGCAAGTATTTTAGCTTAACAATTTCATAGCTCTTTATATTGTTGGAATTAGCATAAGAAAAACAACTTTTTTAAATACAATTTTTTAATAATACCAACAGCTACACCACTGTAACTATTAGATCGCTAAACTATTAAAGCAGACCTAAATGTTTAAAAGAGAAAACTACATTGTTACCGATATCTTTTGTTCTAACGTAACAATTTTAATAAAACTTTTATATACATCATCTAAAGTAAAATTGAAATAGGCGGCCAAAATTTCAACATGATACAGGTAGAAGTTTTTGTGTAGTAAAGTGATACATTTTATAATTGTTAAAAAGGATACATAAGGAGTGTGTAATTGGGTGGAATAGTAAGAATGCAGGGTGGCTCCCCCGCTACTGGACTCTCAACTACAATAATACTCCAACTTTTCATCCTGATTGTCCATTTTCTCAATATTCGATACAAATTTATTTTGCATCATTATTGTTTATACTTATAAATTTTTAAAAAAATCTGTTCTTTTAATTTTGCCTTAACTCCTTTAAATACAAGTAGTTAGTATAGTATACCTTGTAATTTTGTCCCTTATCTAACTCCACCATGTATAAGTAGTTAGTAGTTAGCTCCGTGTGATTTTATAATTTATATTTAATGAAAAAAAGCTAGGAACTTCATTCCTACCGTGTGTCCCGTGACACCAAACTATTTTTTTCATCCCACTTATAATTAATGAGATTATATCAAATTTATATATTTTAGCTAATGCCTGTTCATGGATTTTCAGTTATTAGTACTTTTCAATCATAGTCAGAGTATAAATATGTCATGGTCTATGAGGCATTACAGAATTCAGACAGTTCAGGAAATGCTGGTCATCCTATATGTATTTATAAAACAATCATCATACATTTGCAGTATTAACTAATTAAATGAATAATTAAGAAGGGATGGATCACTATTCAGATCTAAAGTAGTTGATCCGTCAGTCCTGTGATGATGCAATGTTGTATTGATCAGAATTTAAAATAAACACTACAAAAGAGGCGAGCTAGGAGCTAGCTCTTTACTGATAGGTACATGATTTAGTTAACTTCCTACTAAACCACCAGTTGCAAATAAGTATTGAGTTTTAGCATAACCGTAGTAAGACAAGGTAATAATATCTACCAGATCTATACATGAAAAGCTTTATTCCAACTACATATTAATTTATTTATAATATATGAATTAAAATATAAAATTAAAGTTTAGTCTGCTATTTGTGCATTCATGAAAATGACAAATTAAAATTTACAATTCTTATTTTAAAAGCAGTATGCAGTTTCTAGATCAATATCCAGAGTGGATAAGATCCAATAATAATCAATTATATAATACATTTTTTATTTTTTTTTTATTTGTACTCTTTGAATGAACACTAAATCATTCTGTAGGATTCAAATTATTATTGCTTGATCTCACGTATTATCTTGTTTATATTGTCTTAATTGAGTTAGTTATTTTTACAGAAAATTTATGAAAAATACATAAGGGAATAAACCTCATAGAGCAGATGATAATCGATAAATTAATGGTTAAAAACCCACAATAGCTAATGTTCTAATATAATATAGAGTCCAAATTTACTTATAATAATATGATGCACTAAATTAGTATTAAACTGATCCATAATACTTACAGTTGAATCCTTCTTATCTTGACTCACACAGCCTTCAATCAGTTTTCAATCAGTTCTTCAATGCCGCTTAGCTAGGGGTGACTCCTCATGTCATCGTCCTTTCTGACCTGGTATAGAAAAGACATAAGGTTTGTTTAGTGAGAGGTCTTGATTACAAATACATAAATGGAAACCATCTTGATTAAAAATGGCAGATTGATTTTTTTTTTTTTTTTACTAACGTTAACTAAAGTTGTTTATGTCTTAAAAGGAAGCTACATTCCAAATTTTAACCCTTGGGTGAGCGTGGTCTAATACAGGAGGCGCGGACCCCTGATAGGACTTAATCTGTTTAAAATGCCCACACAACATGTAAAATAAGAAATATAAACTTGAAAACATTTTTGCAAAATATTATAAAACATATTTAAATTGGTTTTATTGTTCTATTATTTTTTTCTAATTGATAAAATAGCGTTGTTCAGTCTCATAGTTTATAAGCACAAAATTAGTCTGTCTCAATTATAATTTTTAATTTTTTCTGTATATTTTTATTGTTTTAATTTTAAATTCATGTATCATATTAATTTATTTTGTATTATATGTATAAATTTCACTAAAATTAGCATAATACTAAAATTTAAGTGAAAGTGGCGCGGGTCCCCCTGTCAGGACAATATGGGCATATAATTGAAGTATAATCACGTACGATGTCAAACAGTGACTGATTCTCTTGATAAAAGCAAGAAATGTAGCTAGAAAAATCCCTAGCTTCCCATCGTGCCTACATATATCTCAATTTCACAGTTATATTTCAAATTTAGGCCTCTCAGGACCGCGCGCGTTCCCGAGGGTTAAGGTTGTACTGCATTTGGTTTGATGTAAAGTTTTGTGAAGATATCTGTAGAGTCCTGTCATTTGCGGTTAGTCGAGTAGTTTATAGGTACATTGTTGTATGTGTACTTGTATTGTTTTATAGGTATTTCTATATTGTAATTTCCCTTGTTTCAAGAAAAATTTGGTTTAACCAGCCACTTTGTAATCATTATACTTTGTGTTATGTGTTCAGTCCCATGGTGGGTTAAGAGGGATTCCAATTTTGATCTATTTACTAATGAATATATTTATTATATGGTATGCACTCTGGGATTTTTATAATTAGTTTAATTGTTTGTGTATAGGTTTTAAGCAGTAGTTTATAGCAAATAAAATTCTATATAAAAAAACCTTACCAATCATTTTTCAAACAACAAAAAATGTTAAAAGGTCGCCTTTAGTGTTTTTTGAATTTTATTACGTTGATAATTTAATTTGCAAATATCCTAAATTTATCCCCCTCCTAAATGAAAATATGACAAAACTGTAGGTACATAACAACAATTACTGTACATTATCTTGTTTATATTGTCTTAATTGAGTTAGTTATTTTTACAGAAAATTTATGAAAAATACATAAGGGAATAAACCTCATAGAGCAGATGATAATCGATAAATTAATGGTTAAAAACCCACAATAGCTAATGTTCTAATATAATATAGAGTCCAAATTTACTTATAATAATATGATGCACTAAATTAGTATTAAACTGATCCATAATACTTACAGTTGAATCCTTCTTATCTTGACTCACACAGCCTTCAATCAGTTTTCAATCAGTTCTTCAATGCCGCTTAGCTAGGGGTGACTCCTCATGTCATCGTCCTTTCTGACCTGGTATAGAAAAGACATAAGGTTTGTTTAGTGAGAGGTCTTGATTACAAATACATAAATGGAAACCATCTTGATTAAAAATGGCAGATTGATTTTTTTTTTTTGTTTACTAACGTTAACTAAAGTTGTTTATGTCTTAAAAGGAAGCTACATTCCAAATTTTAACCCTTGGGTGAGCGTGGTCTAATACAGGAGGCGCGGACCCCTGATAGGACTTAATCTGTTTAAAATGCCCACACAACATGTAAAATAAGAAATATAAACTTGAAAACATTTTTGCAAAATATTATAAAACATATTTAAATTGGTTTTATTGTTCTATTATTTTTTTCTAATTGATAAAATAGCGTTGTTCAGTCTCATAGTTTATAAGCACAAAATTAGTCTGTCTCAATTATAATTTTTAATTTTTTCTGTATATTTTTATTGTTTTAATTTTAAATTCATGTATCATATTAATTTATTTTGTATTATATGTATAAATTTCACTAAAATTAGCATAATACTAAAATTTAAGTGAAAGTGGCGCGGGTCCCCCTGTCAGGACAATATGGGCATATAATTGAAGTATAATCACGTACGATGTCAAACAGTGACTGATTCTCTTGATAAAAGCAAGAAATGTAGCTAGAAAAATCCCTAGCTTCCAATCGCGCCTACATCTATCTCAATTTCACAGCTCAAATTTAGGCCTCACAGTACTACGCATTCCCGAGGGTTAATACCACAAATTTTCAACTCCAGTCGCTTTATTGTGGCTTCTAAGTCGTTTTCCTTTACTCCGTTTTGGGAGTNCCGTACCCCTGTGTACAAAAATTAAATTTCGAAAATTCATGTTGACAGTTTTTTCCCCTTGCTTTGTAGGCCAATTGTGCAAATTTTCATCAAGATCTGACTACAACTGTAGATTTTTATAAAGTACATACATTCGTTAACTTTTATATATATATGGCCGCCATCTTGATTCAAAATGCCCGATTGGTATACCATTTATCTAAAGTTACTAATTTCATAAAAAGGAGCTAACTTCTTAATTTCAAGGTTCTAGTGCAATTAGTTCCGGAGATATTGGTTTGTAGAATTTTGTGTATAAATGGCCGCCATCTTGAATCAAGATGGCGGATTTTAAAAACATTTCTTAGCGAGCACCTAGGAGGTAAGAGGAACACACCTACAAAATTTCATGGTCGTAGGTCCAGTGGTTTCAGAGATATCGTGATGTGTCAGTGAGTCAGTCAGTCAGTCAGTGAGTGGTATTTGGATTTTATATATATAGATGAGAGAAAGATTAAAGAAATACTTTTTTCTACTAAAGTAACTTTATTGTACAAAGCCTAGTTTCAACAACTAGTTTTGATGACCATCTTCAGTGCTAGTGAGGCAAGTCAAAATTTGTGAGATAAAAAATGAGTGTTTTGATCTGTTAGATCTCGGCTTTCTTTATTCTTAATAAAGTGAATTCACTGCTAATATAGAAAAAATGTATGAGAATATTATTTGTTAGAACCTTTAAGTTTTAAAAGTAAGGGAATTTATTTGATTCCCCTCAGATGCTGGCGATAATTCCAGGTAGCATTTTTCAAAGTTCCATGTTCATGCTAGGTCCAATTGATTTTATCCTTTTTGTCCTACTTTATCAGTTTGTTTAAGGTTAGTGAGTGGCCCATTGCATCTAGCGTGTTGGTAGGACATTAACCTTAAGGAAAGTGAACGACTGAGGTCAAGTTGCTGGCAAAACTAGGAAGGATCAAGTTACAAAAATCACAATCCTAGCCTCTATGAACATCATGCCTCTCTCATGACAGGATAAGGCATGCTCAACTAACGGGGTTTTGCCTATGGTCATAGGAGGGAGAGAGGGAAGAAGAGAAATATCCTAAGTAAGTATTAAAATCCAATGTCAGGGAACTCAGCCGTAAGTTCAAAGAAGGACAACTTCACCTCTCACCTGTGTGCTCAGAACACATCATGGTCCGAAACTGTATTGCTAAAAATTCAACAACCTCAAAGTGCTTTTGTAACACCTCTATTTTTGAGTAAGTAATTAAGTGTTGGTAATAGAGAAGTTTCACAGCAATGGACTGACTAGCTGCTTAGTATAAATTGTAGAATTAGCATATTGATATTTAACTCTAAGGTACAAGCTACTTAAGCAATACAATTTTAGCAAATCAAAACAATTTAATTTATTCTCAACATCTCATTTAATCTTATGCTGTTAATTTTTTGAGAGCTACTGCTCTCAGAATTAAAACACAGAAGTAATTTTGAAATGAGATCGACTCTTTGAAAAAAATTTAAAGTTCTACTCTCTTTTGCTTGTGATAGGCAATTAAAATTATACTTGCAAATTGATTAAAAAAAGGTGTCCAACACATATATGCTGCTCAGTTTCTTCCTAAGGTATTAAAATTTGGTGCATAATTGTGATGTACAAAGCCAGTAAATACAAACTTTAGTGAATTGTTTAATTTATTATAAACTATTTTAAAAAGACTGTAATAAGGAACATGTTAAAAATTATTCTTTTAATTGTAATGAAGTCAAATTATAAACTTTAGTTGCTTCTTAGGAATTAAATTTTTAATTACACGACAGGTCTGATGATGTCCCTAAAATTAAATTATCTTTAACATTTTTACCCTTTCAAGACCTAACATTTAAATGCTTACACTAACAGGAGACCACAACCTAATAAAAATAACTTTTTTAAAAATATTTTTTTTCATGAATTTTATTAAATGTATTTTTTTTTTTTTTCCTCCACTATAGAGATTTGGACTGCATATTATCTAATGAGGAAGTTAATAATTGGGTAAAGATTAACAAGAGAAAAGTTGAACTATTTAGAATGGTTCTTTGTTTTCACCATGAGATACGAGTATGTTATAATTAATAACTGAATAATAGCACAAACTAACAAATTGTTGCCTTAAACTAATAAATACTTAACCTTAATTGTATTTATTTGTTAATTAAAGGTTTTTCGACAGCTTGGTTTTATACATATATTTTATATATTTGGTTTAAACTCCATTATGCTCGCTATTATAAAAGTGTTTTTGTAAGTTGCGTGTCAATATGTCCAAGAAATTTACTTTGTTTTACTCGCTTACTTTTTATATTTAATTAATTAACCACTTATTCACTATCTCCATAGAGATATTGGCAGACAAATGAATCTAAAAAAAATGAACAAAAAAAATCTTGAATTGAGAAGAAAATTGTTTCTTTACTGAGTGGAGGAGTTTGGCACTAATGATAACTGCCTAGTGACTTTATTTTCTTCCCTCACATAAGCTGGCCAACCAGAGCTCTAAGAGTTAACTCTAATCTTGAGCCAACTGTAGCTAGGTTTATTAAAGGAATAAAAAAAAGGCTGATATTTAGACCCCCTCCTTCAGTTAATCTCATGTTAAAATAATAATTTATTTAATTATCAAAATCATAAAAGTATTATTATTTCTATACATAAAATAATAATGTATTATTTATTATAGGCATTTGATGTGTTTAACCCCTTTTTTGAAAAAAATGTTGTTGAAGCACAACTCTTCAGCTTGAGAACTGAAGTAAACTATGTTCAGGATAAAGGGATAGAGGTAATTACAAGAACATTTCCTTAACGTTACCAACTACTGAAGTAGTACTGTGTATGTCATTCTTAATAAAATTAAATAAATAATTATATTTTTAGGTTTGAAAATGGCTCGAGTAGCCAAAACGTTGCCACATAGTATGAAGCACTGTTAGTCTTCTTACCCCTCAAGGATCTTAATTACTCTATCTACAATTAATTATAATAAACATTTATAAGTAAAATTATGTAATTTTAAGATGAATCAATAACATTTTATTTATTGTTTATTGTTAAATGTTCTATTTATACATTCATCAGTTATTAATTAGTTATCTGTGAGATTGTTTAAAAGAAAAATTGTCAGTAATATTTGTTAATTTTTAATGTTATCTTAAGTATTTGTTTTTTTTCATGAACCCAACCGACAGGCTATAATGTCCAAGGGTCGTAACGATAGATTAAAATAATAAATATGCACTATACTTAGTATTTTTTAAAATAAATATTTCTTCTTTTTATCGTTTGTCTGGTAGACTCTGGTTATTTTATAGTAAATATATTGCACCATTTATTTTTTTTATACAATTGTGGACATGGGAAACATATCAGACTAGCATAATCTACTTAATTTATTTATTTCCTTTATTTACCATGCCTTTTTAAAAAATACACCTTTAGATTATATGTGACAATTTACAATCAAAATGAAATTATAACTTCTCACCCACTAGGTATGATATAATCAGCAGATGCTGAGGAAAAATACTCTACTTTTATAAATATTAGATAATTTTATTATTGTAATCATATTTTTAAATTCTTTGGCACACCTGTTTGAGTAACCTAACTTTTTTCCTCACGAGGACTGATGAACCCATTATGATTCGTTATGAAAACCAAATGATTTCAAATATCATATTTTTCATATACTTACTCCGTTCATTTGATTTTATACCATTCTATAAATGCAGTACAATTCTCTATGACGTAGTTCTGATAGGCTACGTAAAATTGAATATGCCTATTTCAATGTCAGTGGCCAATATGAAGCTGGTTATTAATTAATAAGATTTATTATTTAATTGTTAACAATCTTAGTAAAATGGTAAAAAAAACTATTCTAGGTAAAAAGATAAATGCTGAGAGAAATGCAACCCCTGACCTTTATTTACAAATCTGAAACATTTGAATGATGAATATAACTTTAAAAAAAAATTCAATATGTATAAGAAGAATCACGGACTACCTGGAATTGTTATTTCTTTTAAATCCTAAATTCTATACTATACAATTTTATTTAAGAGCAATGAAAAAGTGATTCAACAAATCTATTTTTTTTGTGAACTCTGCATAATGCATTGGTATTGTAGCAGTCAATACACCTTGAGTGGATAGGGGCCTTCTGTGTTGTATGGTATTATTTCATTTTTATAGTGAAGCTCTGAATCAGTTTATTTATCAAGTATTATGTGACGTGACTCAATGTTAAATTGAGCAAATATAGTTTTCCTCACATATATATTAGGCCCTGTGGAAAATGGCCTGATTAAAAAAAAAAAAAGTTTGAACAAAGAAAAACAAGTATAAAAGTTGTTTTTAAAAGTATTTTGAATTTTTAAAATATTAATTTAAAAAAGATTAACCTATTTAATACTGTAGTCAAATGTCCATGCCCAATAATCATTTGTGAAAGGTTTGGGTGTTTCTTCAATTTTAAGTAGAAGTAAATGCTCCTAATATGGAGGATGCTACACAATATAACACCAATATAATACAACAATAACCCAGTTTATTAGTTTTAGATAGATAAATGCCCAATGTTTCTAGAGTAGCGTTCATTTTTCTGCCATCAAACTTTTTTAGCTGATTAGGTAAATTAAGCTAAACCAAATTAAGTTTTTTCTTTTTTTTGTTTTTTTTTATGGTATAAATAATTTTATGAGTAGGATAATAGTTAATGAAAATACATATTAGTTAAATACTATATACAGATACAGTATAAATTGTTAATAATATTTAGCCTGTTTGAAAATGTAAGTTGTTTATTAGTTAGATTTATTTTTTGATACATATTCATCAGCGCCTATTTTCCAGGGGGGGGGGGGGGGGGGGTAGGTTTCTTGAAAGGAAAACACCTAACTTGACTACAGTAATATATATTTTTCCTCTTTTCCTGACAGCTAGAGGGGCCACGGCCATTATAAGTACAAATGTTCAAATTTTATTTTATAATGCTTTAACTAAAGCTACAATAAATTACAGATTATGGCCTTCACTGATGATATAGACATCATAGCTCGGAGGCGTGCAGATTTGGAAGAAAGTTACGTTTCGCTACGGGAAGCAGCCAAAGAATTAGGACTTGTCGTTAACACCAAGAAGACGAAGTATATGTTTTCATCTAGAAGAAACAATGTCTGGGAGGATAAAGTGCGGATCGGAGGAGAAGAATTTGAAAGAGTCAGAGATTTCAAGTATTTGAGATCCCGGATAACTGATGGGAACGCTGTCTCAGAAGAGAAAAATGCCAGGATCGCGCTGGAAATAGAAGCTATTTCGCCCTACAACCCATCTTCAGATCACGAAACGTAAGCCGTAGCACAAAGCCCATGGTTTATAAAAGTTTAGTCCGACCCACGGCCACCTATGGGTCAGAGACTTGGACGCTAGTACGGACTCGGACTGAAGAGGATAACCTCCGTAGATAGGAGCGAAAAATCTTAAGGAAGATATACGGAGCAGCTTGCGAGAATGGTGTTTGGAGATTCCGCACTAATCAAGAAGTGATGGGTCTATACGATCAACCAGAAATTGTTATTTCGACGAGTTCGATGGTTAGGACATGTGGTGCACATGGAGGAAAGCAGAGTCCTAAGTGGATGATGGATGGAAGACCAGGAGGTGGAAGAAGAAGAGGAAGAGGCAGACCCTGAAGGAGATGGCCGGAGCATGTCGAAGACGACGTTGGGCGTTCGCTCCGGGAGGAGGCGTGCGCAGGATAGGGAGGAGTGGCGAAGCTATGTTTTGAAGCTATGTTTGGGCCCTTCACGGACCGTAGCGCCGAGGAGTAGTATGAGGTTGAAGATCAATATTTAATTCTTCTGGTATCATATCGGCAGAAGCAAGAGCTCCTTCCAAATTGAATCAGCTGTTTCACGGCACGGTGTCCTTTTTACTACGTTTTTATTAACTTGGTTTCTTGTTTGTTTGTTTGTCCGGTATAAATCTTACAATCGAATTTTAACTAACATCCCGAGTAGCTAGACATTTGAAACTTTCAGAACACGATGACAATGCATTATTTTAATACTTTTAGTAATTTTTCAGCAGAATTTATTTCGTTTTCAGCAAATTTGCTGAATGAATTTATAAAATTTTGCAAATTTGCTGAATGATTATATTATTTCAGATATATCGATGGCACGGTTTAAGAAAATTTAAAAACGTAGTATATAAAAAGTTCTTTTTATCTTGCAATTATTTATTATTGAAAACCCTGTTAATATGTTATGGATATTACACTGAAGAATGTCCAAATATTTTGATTGTAGTATATTAGCTAGGCCACAGGCTCCAATATGGAATAATATTTTGCTATTATTAATGTAGCCAATTGCCAAAAAAGGGTTAACTAGCAAAAAAAACTATTCTGAGAACAAGATAAGAGGAAGTGTGGCCCAAAATCCACAGCAAGAACAACACTTAAAATGTTCATTTTTTGAAAAAAAAAATCGTTAATTTATGAAGTGTCATATCTTGGAACCTATGAGGCGTACAGAGTTGCCGTTGGATTCACATTTTTGTAAATTTATTGAACTTTAGAAATAGTGAGATCAACTAACATCAAATAAAGTATAGTTTTCGAGAAATACAGCAAGACCTAAAAAAATCAGAGTTTGGTAAAGACAAAAGGATGTTTAGTCCAAGATATATTATAAGGGGAGTAACAGTCTGAAGAAGAACTTTCCCTATACCCTCTTTAGATTGTTACTCCCCACTATTTTTTATAAGGAGAGTAACATATTAAAGAAGTGCCACCTATTCTATTATTTTAGTTTGTGGATATATCGTCCAAACCTAAGGTTTGGACGGGAGGGGGTTTTGAATATACACCCCCCCCCCCCCCCCCCC
>KZ651350.1:308587-327189 GCA_001010745.2 Gerris buenoi
GGAGCCGAATCTGGGGGGGGGATAGCGCCATAGGCCTTGGGGGGATGGGCACCCCAGCCCAGTTAGTTGCATATTCTTTTTCTACACTTAAAGACCTTTAAATTGATGTACCTATAACATGTCATGGTGAACTTTATTTTTAGTCACCCACCATATTGGCCGCCATCTTGGAAATATTAAGTGTGAAAACTCTAATAAGTGTACAGTTGTCACACTTTTCACACCTGTATGCCGAATTTGTTGTTCATAGCTATAGTAGTTAATGAATTGAAACGCGCCAACGGACAGACAGATAGAGCCGTTATAATATATTTAAGGTTTCTTTTAGGTTTCTGTACAAAGTAAAAAAGAAACCTTATATAACGGCTCTGTCTGTCTGTCTGTCTGTCCGTCCGTTGGCTAGTTTCAACTCAGAAACTACTATAGTTAGAAACATGAAATTTGGTACACAGGTACATCTCAGCATTTTAGACAACTGGACAAATTTTGGAGTTTTTACACTTAATATTTCCAAGATGACGGCCCTGCCAATATGGAGGGTGACCAAAAAAAAGTTTTTAGCTTGGCATATTATACATCAAATTAAAGGTCTTGAAGAGTAGAAAAAGAATATGCAACTATTAAAATAACACTCGTAATATTTTTAAGATGGCGGCCAATATGGCGGATGACTAAAAACAAAAATTTAGTTACAATGGCATATTATACATCAATTTAAAGGTCTTGAAGTGTAGAAAATGAATATGCAATTATAAAAATTTTACACTTGATATTTTCTAGATGGCGGCCGATATAAAAAAGTTTTTAGTTACCATGGCATGTTATACATCAATTTAAAGGTCTTGACGTGTAGAAAAAGAATATGCAACTATTACACTTAATATTTAAACTTAATCGTACAGAAACCGGCGATTCTCGCCTCACGTACTTATGCGTGATATATATTAGTGATATATATTATGCGTATATTAGTGATGCGAGCCTTACTTGTTTGTACCAGAAACCTAAAAGCACCATCAAAGGTACTATTAAAAATTTAAACAATACTGTGTTGCCTACGGACCCTCTCTGTGTACTGACTAGCACACACTTGACCTGTATATCATTGTTTTTACAATTACATATTAACACTAAATCAGCTCATTGTTAGACGCTGAAGAAATGTATATTGGTATTTTACTTTTTGTGTTTTCTGATTTTGATTAGTCTATTATTGGACATTTTTATTAAATATTAGGTGTGAGGAGTGATAAAGCATTATAAAAATGTAAGACTTTCGTAACTATTAGAAATATATTTATTATCTCGAAAGTGCAAATCAGTTATATCGGACCCTAGAGCTAAACTGCGTGCTTATCTAACAATGATTCCACGAAAAACTGATATGAAATGAGGTAGTTATAAAGAAGGGAGCTAAAAAAAAATGTATCATCATCCCTTTTGTAATAAAATATTATTAATACCTTTAAAATATATCAATTTTAACTTTTAACCAACTCTGTGGGTCAGTGGAGTCCATTTAGGACCTATGTGATACCCCAAATGTGTAGGGTTAAATTGTTATAATCTATCGCTTATAGGATGATGATAAGGCTCTTATACCGACATAATATTGTGGTAAAATCAGTAAATAAAATAATATGTAATATGTAGTAATATTAGTACGTATTGAAGTCAAAATTCGGTCCGAGACAACTCAGACAAACTTCATATACGAGTTCATAATAATTACTTAACTGATATTTTCAGTTTGTTTTCGTAGGTACATTTAACATTTAATTATTATTGAACATTTCATCGAAATTTATCATAAAAATAACTTCTCCTAGGCGGGAGTCGAACACGGGTCGATTCCTCGCAATCGAACACGGGCTCTCTACGTCCACGTTTTCGTTTTAAGCTATTTTTCAGGAACTAGATTTTCTCCGGGAAAACAACCACATATATCGTTGGATTCACATTTAAATGGACTGCATTATAGAATTCTTCAATCAAAGTCGTCAAAACTGTTTTCGAGAAATATTTTTTTCTCGCGATTTTCCGAGTTTTTGGTGGGTTGCACCCCAAAACGTGGAGCTAAAACTCATTTCTCGAATTCGCCTCGGGGTATGATTTTTCTGAACATGAATGCCAAATTTCGTCAAAATCGGCCCAGTAGTTTAGGCTCCAGGCGCCTGCACAGAGACATACATTTTTTAGAAACCACTTTTTTGGACTCAGGGGACCTCAAAACGTGTAAATCCAGCTAAAACTCATTTCTCGAATTCGCCTCGGGGTATGATTTTTCTGAACATGAATGCCAAATTTCGTCAAAATCGGCCCAGTAGTTTAGCCTCCAGGCGCCTGCACAGAGACATACATTTTTTAGAAACCACTTTTTTGGACTCAAGGGACCTCAAAACGTGTAAATCCATCAAAATCTCATATTCAAATTTTCGCGCCATCACAATACTTTCATTTTAAATGAGAAAGTAAAAATTAGTAGGATGAATCATTTAAAAATGTGAATTCATACTTAAATTCTCGTGAAAATGATAATTATATATGCATACAACAAAATTTAAGCTTGAGAATGACCCAATGAATGATGGGGTTGAAATATCGCAAAAGTGAGCCTTTTTCATTTCATATAGACCTACAATTACTCAAGATTAAAAACCACAAGAAAAAATTTAAAAATAGCATCTTTAAAAAAAGGCAACCACTTCGATTAACTATTATCAACTTGATTTTCGGTCACATTGTCCACCATAATTGGCGGGACATGGTCGCACTTCACTGTTTTTTTTTTTCAAATGCCTATTGCCAAGCTATGTCCCGCAGACGTTTAGACAACCAAATATTTAAAAGGCACAAAAAATAATTTGATCAAAAAATTCTAGCTTGATGTTATTCAGACACTAGACACTTATTTCCACGCTATCTCCAGGGCTAACAGAGAAATTATTGCTACCAGAGGCAGAGGTGATAATATTATTTCATTACTTATTATTCATTATTTATATTATATGATTATATTATTCATTGTATTTTAAAGGTTTCTTTTTTTTACATTGCATTTAATCTAAAGGTTTCATTCAGCACTTTATATCATTTTGGATTCAGAGGATTAGAAGAAAAGAAATTAACTCGAGACTAAAATAATTCTTCTATTTATTAATAAAAACATTATTAAAAAAATGTTTTAAAATAGGAAACAAATATTATTATCTAAAATATTATGGAGTAACTTTGTTGCTCAAAATTGAATTTTTTACTACAAATTGAAATTAAAGGCTATTAAAAAAGTCAGTTTTTAAAGCAAACCATACCCACCCACTTATGGAACATGGAACTACTGGAATTAGCATTATAATACTATTTATTATAACTAGCAGTTATTGTTATTTATAAAGAACTTTTGTCTTAAATAAAATAATTTGATTGAAGTTAAAAGTATTAATTTACTCGTTAATTAAAAGTATTACTTAACATAAAAGAGCCACGCAATGTACAGATAAATTTCAATTTGATATATATAATTAATGAAAAAAGTTCCTTCCTAATTTTTTTGCCTCAGATAAGCTTTTTAATCAATTTAAATATTTTATGATGAATAAATATTTACTCTGTAACAATCGTGGACACTAATAATGTGGTACTTTGTTGCTTCACGAAAAATCTATACAATCTACTTAAATCTATACAATGTATTTGAAAAAAGATACATTTTTATTTACTTATTTATTTGATACAAATTCCCATCATTACATTAGTACTTAAGGCAAGGGGTTACCAATGTGCATTATTTATGTTATTCCTAAAAAGAGACTGACTCTCTTTGGATATTCCCTCATGTAAATACAAAATAAATAAATAAATAATAAATTCCTAAGAAACGTATTTGATTTATGGTTTCGAGTTTTAGTTCTGTATATTTACATTGAAATAAATCATCTAATTGTGATAAAATAGGCGTAAATATTTATATACCTTCAGTTTGAAGGGAAGGAGACGATATCTCGTCACTTCTCATCCATTTAAAGAATTAATTAAAACCTGGGAAAAAATACAGCTGACTCTCTTTCAATGTTATGATAATTATCTCTTAAATAAATATATACTTGTATATTTTTTAATATGTTATTAATAATTAAGGTATGACAAAAAAATAACACGATTAGAAATATATTATGTTTTTATCTATTTTTCAGATCGATTTTAAGGTGATAACTTTTCGTGAAAATGATTTAAAATCAACTGTCCGAGCCCGGGTCACAGGGATTACTAAATTTGTACGAATGAGTCACAGGTCTTTACTTAGAAAATAGGGAGTAAAACAAGAAGAGAAAACAGAAGTGGGAGAAGCCCGAAGAGGTGAAGGATGGAAGGAGGGGGCAGAGTTTAAAAAACTCCCAATAGAGGAGTCTCTTGCCAAAAAGACGCAGCAAAGTCGTCGGCAGTCGGACAAAAAATGGATTTTTTATGAACTCAGCGTAGTGGGTCTATGCCAGAACACCGTATACGAGTCGCATCTGGTCCCACTATCCGTCAATTTCGAAGTAGAATAGAGAAAAAAAGAAAAGTTAAAACACTTCTCTAAAGAGGTTGATGGTGGGAGAGAAATAGATTTATTAGTTTTTATACTTTTTAAANATGTCCCAAAAAATCCCCTTGAACCGGCCCTGCTTTAACATAGTCATCAACTAAAGAGTTTAATGTTTCAAATCTTTTAACAAGCTGCAGGAACATATGTATTCGTAAAATTTAAATTTTCTAATTAGTAAAAATAACGAAGAACATCAATATCGTATTAGATAAAAAATGAAACAAATAGATTAGAAATCTATCAAGCCTAGTCTATTTTGTGACTTTACACTCATCTTGCTCGACAGAGTAAGAAGAAATCTAATCATATTAAGTGAAAAGTTAAAGAGATTTGAAACGCAATAATTAAGTTTGGAAACAAACAGAGTTTGGCATTTCTAGTAGGACTTGATATGATGCCAACTAGAGTACCACGGACCACATTCATTACTCTGTTCAGACCGTATAAATAGGCCTATAAACATAAATAAAACGTATGCTTGACAATTAACTGACAATTTTATAGCAGACGTTCTATTTCCCACACACATTCCACGGTGAGTAAGGTCTATGTTATTAGCCAAGTTATAGCAGCTTTATATCATTACGTCTAAATAAATATAAACGTATCCTTCATGTTGATAAAAATAGGATTTACTCATAGAAAATAAATAAAAATAGACTGCCAATTGGTGTGGCACATAGCTTCCTCGCATCCTATCAGTTACTTGATTGTATGCTTTTATAAGCCATTATTGTCAAATTTGTTTAATTTTTCCCACCGTTTTTTAATCCGTCAAAGTATAAATTTAGCAAAAGTTAAAGACGATTCATATTAATCTGGGATCTGGGGCTATCAGTGGGTTACTTTCGATAAACTATGTATATAAGTTTCATACAAAGATTAGATAGTAGTAGTCTAGTACTTCCTACTAGAACGGGTAGGACGAACCACTTTTTCGAACCTTGCAATTAGGCCTTCACTCGGGCCCTTTTTACGCCCAGTGGTGGAGAGTTGCAGCCACTTCACACATCATACATTTTGTACATTGTACCGCCGAAGCGAGTATGATGTGATCAGTAGTGAGCCATATAAATCAGAGCGTCACGGCGAGGAAGTGATTAGATAAGTAATTTTGAAACTATAGGTGTAAATAAATGTATGTTTGTGCGTGGAAGAGAAACACATGAGCGCAGAAGGTTGGAACTTATATAGGACCAACAATGGGCTAATTATGACCTACAATTCAAACTTCATTAAAATCGGACGTGTAGTTTTTAAGCTATGTCGGTTCGCAAAAATTGAACGACAGACCGACAGACCGACAGAGACACCAAAAATGTTCCTTGATGTCTGCAACGGGTTCCTGTCTTGGAATTTTTTAAAATCGGAGACCTAAAAAATGTCTTTCTTTAGAACGAACACATCACATAGCTTCCGACATTAGCAATAAAAGAGATAAATTAAAAAAAAATAATTGTTAGAAGACCATTATAGATCGTTTTCAACAACTTTAGTTACCAAAGGACTAATGACCAACTAAAATGGTTTAACTATAGCGGACCAGGACCAATGATCAACTAAAGTAGTCAATCTAAAGTGGTCGAATCAAAGTTATTATGTCTCCTTAATAGAGCATAATTAGTATAATATAAAATAATAATTAATCAAACACTTAAAAGTATAATTATTTTTAACCCAAAGATATAATTAATTTAAATTGAAAATAGTATTAATTATAATTAAAGTATATACTTTGCAATAATTATATTATTAGGCATAAAAGCAAATAATAAATTGTAAAGAAAACACTTTCCCAGACTATAAAATAGCACCTCTCAGGGAGACTCCAACGGATCTGGTTTTAAATACTGTAGGTATTAAAAATTAACTCTAAGAAGGACCTTGATTATAATTACTTAGGGTTTCTTTAAGGTGGAAAATAGTTTAGACATAATGACATAAGGTGTTATAAAAAAATAAACTTAACTATAATAGGCTGGCGCCGGCAGCTTATTTTATTCCAATCTATACATTATAATTTATACAATTGATTATTCATACAAGATATTATGTATGTCCTTATATAAAAACGCTACGATCGTGATGTTTGGTTTCTTTTAAAACTATAGATCAAAATCACCAATAGTCATAAAGATAAGGTGTAAAAGAAGAAAAAAATCGACTATAGGCGGGTGGCAGCATGTGTACTGGAGGAAGAACAATAAAAGAAACCTCTTTTTTTTTGCGTAAAATGTGTTCTAGAACAAAGGAATTTTTTTATTAATATTAAATGTATGTGGAATACTTTTATTACGTTTGACTTGTCATTTCAATGTATTTTAGTTGCTTGAATATATTGTTTAAGTAGCATAAAAATAAATTAATCATGTATGTGTAATTATTGTACTTGCATAGATGCTTTAACTTATGACCTTGTAGTTCTGCACAAATAAAAAATATAGATTTACCAATTTCTCGTTGGGATTTGTAGTTTAATAAAATAAGTTGCTTAAATTAATATGCTTCCACAAATTGTACTTATATCATGAAAAATTTTCCAGGTGTTTCGCAAAATTCCACTATCAAAAAGTTAAACAATATATTTTTTTCACCTACAGTAGATTTATTTTTGTTACTTCATCACTAACTATGAGTATGTCTTAGGGCACTGAGATAAAGTTGTTAATTTTCTAAGACCATAGATCAGAAAATCAGAACCACTAACACAGGGGTGACCCCCCTAATCTCTATGATGCAACCTCCCCCCCTTCCAACTTTATATGTTAATATACATACTCATCTTCTTCGGTTAAGTTATGTTGGTAAAATATCCACCCCAAAAATGGAAAAAGTATTTACTAACCCCCCCCCCCCCCAAGAATTTTAACGAATATTTTCTGCGTCATATCTCCCTCTGTGGGCACCCCTGACTAACAGTCCTTTCTAAGTCCCTTCCCATTTTTCTGCGCAGAATCACCCTTGTTTATTTTTGAAAATAGAAAGATATATTGTAAATTGTGATTACAATTTATTTATTATGGAATATAAAAACAGGAGCAACTTGTACTTCATTATTTTAAACTAGAGTTTATAGTTTACATGTATGTACATATATCTAAAATAGATTTTGTAATAAAAATTGCCTGACTTTTCAACAAGCTATTGTAGGTTAATATTATACGGAGGTCGGATGTGTACATTTTTTTTAAAAATAACCGAAAATTACGTTATCTTAACATGCTTCGGGAATTTATTTCTATATCGGGTAAAAATAGGAAAAGCAGGATAGAGAAAAGATACAAAAATAGTGTAAATTTTCTAAAATAGTTCCTTTATTTACCTTGTTTTATATGCCCTCTAAAGTTGATTTTAACCTGTCTGGACCGATTTAAATTGTCTTATTTTAAATTAGAGTATATAGTTTTATATTTTTTTAAATAAAAAAATACAGCAACAGCGAACCAACCAGCGAAATTTAATAAAGATAAAACATTTTTCTTTTTTGGAAAATAATCGTTTTAAAGTTAGCGGAACAACAAAGGAACTTCTAAATTCTTGTTTAAAAAAACATTTTCAGAAAACAATTTACATAATATCCTAATCATTAATATAATCAAGTAGTGTCCCAGCGTCGACTTATCTCGAAATGATTTGTTTGTTATTGCTAAGCTAAGGCAAACACATTTATTCCAATAAAATTAAATGTTTGTATTGATTTGATGGTCTTCAAATAGATATAATAAATCTAAATAGATATCTAAATAAAATTACCTAATTTTACTTATTTTTCTAAACTTTTAAAATAATCCCGTTTCCACGGCCCTAAGGGCTTATTTGAAATAAGAAAGTTGAAGTCACTTCTAAATAAAGTTTAAGTCAAAAATATTTGTTTTAAGCTCTATTTAAAAATTAGGGTGAAAAATTATTTAATTTTTATCTTCTGCAAAGATTTTTTTTTTTAAATTAATAAGACCGATATTACTCATACACAACTTTTTCGTATATGAGTAGGTCAGTAGGTACATAATTACTTGTCCCAGTGTTTCCCATAGATTAGTTGTTTTTTTTTTTTTTACTTTTTGTGGTTTATTTTTTACTTTTAATTATTATGAAACATATAAAATGTCATTCTGGGAATAGAACCGGCCTTAGTTAATACCAGTTTTCTCAGGAACAAGATTTTCCCGGTGAAATGACTTCGCATTTAAATGGACTACTTAAATCTAGTACAGTTATTTATATTTTTTTTGTACAGCCGGCCATACAAGTAACGTTATATCTGACAGTTAACCCTGAAAAGGTAAAGTGTACAGGTAAATCGGAGCATGGGTGCAATCAAGTTATGACATAACTGCACAGTTATGATAGTACGATAGTACACAAGCACGGGTACCTTTGCATTGCAGGTTTACTGCTCCTGGCCAGCTTTAAATACATTGAAATCGAAGTGAAGAGGGATGAGATGGTTAAAGCTACAATTATTGCTATAATTAGCAGCAATGGTCTAATCGCCAATAAAATAAAAGTGTAAAGAGAGTAAAAAGAAATTAAGTATAAAAATATCAAATGAAGTGTCTATGTTAATTAGTAAAACATATTGACACCTTCTTATTTCTTCGTGTCTTCAAATAGTTCCAATGCACTCTATCCATATACTACTATAATACAGGACAACAATTTTGCAAGAAAAAGAATAAATAAAATAAATAAAATAAATAAAATAAATAAAATAAATAAAATAAATAAAATAAATAAAATAAATAAAATAAATAAAATAAATAAAATAAATAAAATAAATAAAATAAATAAAATAAATAAAATAAATAAAATAAATAAAATAAATAAAATAAATAAAATAAATAAAATAAATAAAATAAATAAAATAAATAAAATAAATAAAATAAATAAAATAAATAAAATAAATAAAATAAATAAAATAAATAAAATAAATAAAATAAATAAAATAAATAAAATAAATAAAATAAATAAAATATATACCCTGTCCAGTAATGACCCAATGAGCAGTCGAACGGGACTAAAATACCCAAAGAGAGAGAGAGAAAAAAAGAATAAAGCAACAATGATACGTCAATAAAATTACAATAACTTTTTGTGAGTTCTTATTCTTACAAGAGTCTACTAGGCTTCCAACAACTACGAGTCACTACTACAGTCTGTCCCAAATGAGAGTTAGTGCGTTGACAGCGCGGGAAAAACTAGCAAATGGGGTGGGGAGCCAATGAGAGCTTAAGATTTGCCCTAACCTTATAAGGAGGTAAATGTAGTGGCTTTATTTTTTTCCTCAGAGGTTGGCCAATCTGTGTTTCACTAGATTTCCCGCGCTGTCAACGCACTAACTCTCGTTTGGGACAAACTATGACTAACACGACTTTTATCACATTTATAAAAATTATTACTTATTTTTGTTTTAAAGATAAAGCTACGAGAGAGAGTCTTCTAAAGTAATTACATACCTAAAGGGAAGCATCAATTAAAATAATTGTAAATAAATCTAAATAATACGAAGAATATAAGAAATCTTGAATTATTAAATTTTGTACTCTACCGCCCCGATCATTATGTTTATTGAGAGAAGGGGGGGGGGGCATTTAACGTCATGTTTTATAAATTGAAAGTCTAAACAAAGACCACGATGAAGATGATACATGTGTATCTATGAGCTGATAGTGATAAGGAGATGAACTTGTGTTGGAACAAAGCAAGCGAGTATATTCTGTGCGACCTTTATTCAGGCATATTGAATAGTTCTCTCTTATCTCCTTTCCCAGTTGTTATTGTTTGGCTTTTTCCTATTGTACTTGAGACATATGCCAATATTTTCCCATTATCAACTGTGATTCCGTTTTGTGGTTAAAATAGATAGAGCTTTCTATTCATTTCATCCAACTCCGGACTCGAAATTAAAAAATCAGAAAAGCTTTTTTTGGTTGTTACTATTTTTATAAATTCGTATATTTTTTATAAATAGCGGTTATAAGTTTTAAAACATCTGGTTTTATATTGTCTTAGAGCAATTAAAATAATGGCGATTTTACGTTATCGTGCGTGCGTAATATAATATATGTATATATATCTGTAGAGGGAAAAAATATTGTCTTAGCGCAAAAAACTTACCCGACATAAAATTATATAACTTAATCTATAAATACATATATATACTTAGACAGATCATAGTTAATCTATAAATTTGGGGGCACTAACTCCAAAAATTCTAAAATAAACGTGAAAAATAAATTATTTCTCCAAAACAGATCTGACAATTAAAAAAATCTGAAATGAAGTCTGTGAATACGAATTTGGTCTTCCAACGTCTACGAATCGGTTGAACACTTACTTACGAATGCATGTTTAATATAAAATGATAAAAAATTTGATATTGAACTAAATTGATTTATGATTATTTAGGGAAGTTTAGTTGTTGACGGACCAATTTTTTTACTCTCTCAAATTCGTTGTATGTTTATTTTAAAAGTATAAAAATATGGCTTTTTCTTTATCAAATATGTATATGTTTAGAATTACATTAAGTATACTTGTTCAGATAAATCATACTCCAAATCTATTTAAATTCGTTTTCCTGGGAAACATTTATTTTCCGAGATTCTGATGGAAAAAATCGGTCCGAAACTAATTACAAACTTTCTCATACACGAGCTCATAATTACCTAGCCCAATGATTTCTATTTAACAGTTTTCGTATGTACATTTAATTATTATTGAACATAAAGTTTTAAGCTTTTCTCAGGAAAGCTATCTGCAGGATAATATATTTGCTCGCTAAATTGCCAGGTCGACGTTTACCAACTGACAAACTGTGCTTTTGCCTAAGATGGGAAACATTTTTGTGAGAAGAAAAATAATGTTGTCCCTGAAGAAACAACGATTTGATTTTTGGAGCTCGATAACATAGAGACTCTTCTCCCCCTGTTTAATGTTAAATGTTTAAAGTTTTGAGCAGCAGACGTTGTCAACTGCCACAGAGCATTTATTCAAGCCAGCAAAGTCATCCAAGCTATTAACCAAATAATAATTGTTATACCATTGTGCCAAGATTAAACAACAATTGTTTACTTTAGTACCTTAGGCATTTTTTAATTATTTCTTTTCTGTTTTCGACCGACTTTAAGGAATAGATTATTTTCGGGAACGCTGTGTTCTGGGTTTTTATTTGTTCAAAATTGGTGGAGTTAGCAATTGTTTTGGGTGATTTTCTTTTTTTTTTTGAATAATTATCATCCAAAAAATCGTTTTTAAAAACGTAATAAAAATAAAGAAATAATAATTTATCAGAGTGATTTTGATTTCTATTGATTAGGTTTTAGAGAGCAAGAAATGTACAATAACAATTTGAGCAAACTAATACTATATTTATTATTATGTTAATCTATATGTAGCCTTTCCTTTAACAATTTTTGCAATTTTTCTTAGCTAATAAAATTTTTTGAACATTCAAATTTTTTTTTTGGGGGCTTAGCCCCCCCCCCCCCAAGCCTACACCTTCGGCCGCCTATGCTTAGCATTCTTCCAAATCAAACCATGTGATTTATACGTCATGTATCATATTTATTCTTTGAATCTCATGTGTGGAAAGGTTCAACGAACCTTCTAGGAATGTGAATTTCGTAATATGCCACATGGTAACTCAGATCAAACGTTGCTTCCCTACTGTTCGTTTATGCAATATGCATTTAAATTCAATGGCGGATAAGATTACATTTTTTTCCCCTTTTTCTTAGATCAACGCTGCTTTTATGATACCCTCTAAAAATTATAGCGTAGTAGGTAAACATTTAATGGACTCTTGCACCGAGGGACCTTCGGACAGGGCGCACCCTTTTGAAAGCATGATGCATGATGCATTTAGAAAAAAAACAAAGGTCTCACGCCCTAATGTACACATGTACCTACAAGGGATTGTTAATTGGATTCATCCTCCATGACATGTTTAACATCCCTTCACTGCTTTCAAGCGTAGAGCAAGCATCGAAATGCAAACTAACTTCGCAGGGTTATGTACACGAGCATATTAACGCATATATCAGTGGTTTAGGGGAAGCATAACCACGCTTTGATAACGCTGCAAAGACAAATTGATTATGAAGCCATCTAAATAATTAACATGTGGCTACATATCATTTCACAAATTCCAATAGCGAACACTGGCTTACATACTAATACCGTTATACCTTTTTGGATTGACACTGACACATAATTAAATACCAAACTACAGTTAAGTTAAACATAATAATTAGCATAAATGCTNATTTTCTCATTAATGTATAAGATAAAGAGAAAGTATTGTGACGCCTCGAAAATTAGATTTTGAGATGATTAAGGGGTTTATTAACACATATTAACGTATCCTGAGTCAAAAACAGTCTTTCGTCTACACGTGTGAGTTGACACGTGGAGCCTAAACTTCTAAATCGATTTTAATTAAATTTGAAATACATCTCCAGGAAAATCTAATGCTATAGAAGAATCATAAAAATAAATTATGACTCTAGATTTAACGGCCCTGTCTCGAATGGTTTTACATAGATGCTTGCTTCTATGTAAAATAATTTACAAATAGATAGATATTCTATGTAAAACCATTTATATAAAAGATTACTAACCTTTGTTATCAATATAACCCACTTTTTGACTTCCTAGTAAGCTAAAACTTTCACTGATTATGTATTTCCGATTACAAAAGCCAGTTAACCAAAAACACAAAAATCATTCATACAAATTTATTAGTAATTACGTCAAAAATCTAAAACCATAATTACTATAAACATTTTCAATGCGAGTACTTCTTTTATATATATAGATAACTAGCTGTCCCGGCGAACTTTGTACCGCATATAAACATTAAAACATAAGGAATGTATAGCTGCAACCTTTAAAAAACCGTATACATAGTTTATTTAGTAGGTAATAATTACAAGATAAAAAGAAACTATTACGTTTTTAAATTTTCTGTTGAAATATATGTAATGTTGATAATATAATTGTCATTGTTATAATATAATGTTAGTAAAAAAATAAATAAATAATAAAATACTAGATGGTCAAGGCAAAATTTAATATAAAAAAATATTCGTAAATTTGAATTTATATGTGTTCTAATTATTTTTAACATTATTAGTTATATTTAATATTACTATTAATTTGTAGATGAAAGTGATCTCTAAAAATTTTTGGTTATTTTTTATGTGGTTGTGGGTCTGTCGGGATGAAAAAGTTTAAAAATACTCGTCCATCTCATTCTTGCTATATTTCGACCTAGTTAGGTCATTTTAAAGCATCTACAACAATGACATTACAATCAACATAAATATATATTGTATAAATATACTTTATTTAAATAATCATTAATGTAATGGTTTTTTGATAATATAGGTAATTTATTTTGGCAATACCTTTACATAATTTGATTATGCAAAACATTTTTTGATTGGTTTTGTGTTTGTGTTGATATATCAGGTGTTTGATGTCATTGTCGTAACGAAGAATTACTTCTTCTTCCTTGTGGAAGTTTCTTGGCATTTTTTGACCGACCAAATTTTCAATTCGTAGATGAAGGTGATCCCTAAAAATTTAATGATTATTTAAAGTATGTTTATTTTTTTGGAGAGATAGCGCAGCAGTGCGGGTTAAACCACGTCTGCTCGGCCATCACTGAAAATCATGAGTGGAACGAGATGGGGTTCGATTCCTCGGCGTTACACTCTGATTTATATGTCACATATGATGCGAGTATGATCACATCATACTCGCTTCGGCGGTACAATGTACATATGTATGATGTGTGAAGTGGCTGCAACTCTCTACCGCGGGGCGTAAAAAGGGCCTAAGTGATGGCCTAATAAAAAGGGCCTAAGTGGTTCGTCCTACCCGTTCTAGTAGGAAGTACTAGGCTATAGACTAGTACTACTAAAGTAGGTTTATACATAATACATATATATATTTATGTTTATTGTAATGTCATTGTTGTAGATGCTTGAAAATGGTCGAAACAGGTCGAAATACCTATAGCAAGGCCGCAAAACAAGAATGAGGATAGACGTAGTTTTGAACTTTTTCATCCCGACAGACCCACAACCTCAACCTCATAAAAAATTACTATTAATTATAATTGACAGTTCTCAATTAAGAAATCGGTAAGAACAGTCAGAAATGTTGTTAAAGTACCTATTTTGAATTATAATTGACTTTAGTGAGTACTAATTAATTTTCGCTTTTTCAGAGTTTTTGAAGGGAAGCGCCCCCCAAATTATGAGCTAAAATTCATTACTCGATTTCATAACATGTATATTGAATTTCGTTAAAATCGGCCCGATAGTTTATGCTCCAGGCGTCTTCACATAGACGACAGACAAACATTTGTTAAAATCCACTTTTTTGGACTCAGGGGACCTTAAAACGTAAATCCATCAAAATCTTAAAATCGAATTTTTGCGCCATCACAATACTTTCTCTTTATATGAGAAAGTAAAAATAAAAATATTTATATTAGGGTTTAATTACTTATGAACTATACTCGTTTAAAGTTATATTGTCAGCAAAGGAAAAAATGAATATATAAATGGTTTTTTACTTTTTTACAATCATACATTCAATTTTTTGAGTCCCGGCTATTTTTTCAAGTGTCAAGTCTATTTTTCTCTGTCTGTCTCCCCTTGTAAATAGTAATTATAATTTGATTTAAAATTTTCAATTATATTTAGAGATATATGTTTTGTTTTGGTTCTTTTATTATTAAAATAATAAATTGCTCTATCAATTGTTATCATTTTGTAACAGCAATGAATAAATCTGTAATATTTCTGTTTAATATTTAAATACTGGTAAGATAATAATTTGTTGGCCCGGATGTTTTGAATTACCCTTCTAAAATCTGGACCACTGGAAGGGAAGATATTAATAGGGACTCTTTGAACTTTTAGTAAGGAAAAGGAGCCATCAATAGAGAAGCCTTCCAGATGGAAAATTTAACAAATTCGATCCTTATTTAAACAAGATGACAACCCTAAAATATGAATTGCAAATTAATAAAATATTAAAAATTATTTTTCAATATTGTTTTTCAAATTTATTTTGCAATTTATTTATATATTAAAGTACTGTCACGATAACTAAATATTGTATTTGATTACCAATCATGAACGAATAAAGGGTGTTCCGCTTTCCCCCTTAACTAACTGATTCTTTAATATTAATATCACTATAAAATGCATTCTTAAAAGGTTGTAAGCATTTTAAATACATCAAAACTCCAAACTTTAAATTATCCAGAACTATTTAGAGATTCAAATCCAGGAATCAAAATGATTTTGTAGTCTTGACTATCAAGTATCTAAGACGATGTTGGGTTCTGCATGGTAGATATGCATAATTTATTGAAAATCTTTACATTATCTTATAATCTTATCTCAAATATTAACGATACTCAAAAATTTGTCAGCAATCCCTAAATATTGCTATAGCCCATCTTATTAGTTTATATAAAGGTTTATGTACGTCAGAAAAAGTTGCTTGTTATAGTTAAAGGTTAGTTAGAATTTACAGTTGCTGTTATTGTTAGCGCAGGTTAGACAGAATTAGAGTTCATTCACCGTATTCGTCTTGTTTTATATGTGAAAAGAGCAGCCACTACTTCTGTGTTCTGTTGCAAACATATCTTCTCCGTTGTTTTTAGAGATAATTTCTTGATTTCGAAACTATTTTTTTCGCCAGGAACTAATTAAAAATATGTTATTGAATTAATTTCTAGCCAATATTATTCAGTTTCCTGGATTTGTGTCTCTAGTATAGTTCTTGACATATTATGTTTGGAATTATCATTTATTTAAAATGCTGCTCACAACTTCATAAGAATGCATTTAAAAGTGAAATTAAAGGATCAGTTAGTTAAGGGTGAAAGTGGAACACCCTTAATTCTTTCATGATTGGTAATCAAATAAAATTTTTAGGTATTGTGACAGTACTTTATTTAATGCTATTGAGAAGAAATAAGTTGATTGTTGTTTCCAAACCTACCGAAGGAAATATGCGACCATTATGAAGAAGGAAACTTCTGTATATCTCCGATTTATAATATAAACATTCCTGAACAGAAGTCTGATAGTAACAGCAACGAACGTTTTTGGTCTCATGTGTATCTGTCGGTCTGCCCTTTAACACACGTATCACATATCCCACACAACATTTGTGTGAACCACCTTATNTTTTTTTTTTTTTTTTTTTTTTTTTTTTTTTTTTTTTTTTTTTGCTCATCACCTGGGAAAACTGGGGTAATCGGTAGGTTTTCGATATATCGGAAATATCGATAATTTCTTCCGATATATCGACGGATATATTCATTTACTCGATGTCGATATATCGGAAATATCGATATTTTCTTTCGATATCCCAACCCTAGTCCGATGTTAATTAAATTTGGATGTTAGGTCATAAATAGCCTATTGTTAATCCAAAATTAATTTTAACCGTAACCTTACGGGGAATGGAATATCGAATCAGATATGAATCTTATTTGACCATTTGTCCAATATAGAATAGCCATGTGATATAGACTTCTTGTTTCATTAATCAAGGACAATAATTATAATTATACAGTGCAAATTTCCGCTGCCTGAGTCTAATTAAACTAGATTTTCTAGAGAAGACCGCGTTAAAGATTTAGTGAATACTGACATTTTGAATCCCGAATTTATTACAGGGATTATGCTCATTGGAGTTGCTCATGAGTCATTTAATCTCTTAACGGAAGGATGTTATGTGTTTTACTGAATTTTGTTGTTTCACTATAATCAAGGAGAATAATTATAATTCTATACACAGAGAAGATTTCCGTGAACAAAATCTAAGAAATCTAGATTTTCTAGACAAGACCATGATAAGATTTAGTAAATCTAATCGATAAGATTTAGTTAAAGATTTAGTAAATCCGGACATTTTGAATCCCTAATTCTTAACAGGGATTATTCTCACTTGAGTTGCTCATGAGTCATTGCAACTCTGCTGAAAATCTAGGTACTTATACTTATACTAATTTTATAAAAGAAAATAAAAGTGTCAGTTTGCTAAAGTAAGTGTTCATCTTGCTCATTATATCAAGATGTTTTAAAAACTAAAGACGAGACGTTAAAAAACAACTACTGTTTAACCGAACGTAACCGGAAATACCCGAATTCCCATACGATGATTCAATCAGCGGAAACCTTTAAACTCGTCTGTCTGTCGTAAAATTTGTCCTTAAGATAAAAATAAATGAGAAGTAGCAACCGAAGTACGATAAAGAATACTTTTAAAACAAAATATAACCATTAACAGTGATTTTAAAAAATTCATTACAGTTTAAGACAAAAGTAAAAATAAATAATTAATATAAAAATTCCATTTTTGAAAACTGGTCTTATATACATTTTTTTTTTTTTTTTATGTATTCTTCATTTCTGTGTTCTTCACTTTAGTTGTTTTTATGTGCAAAATTTGGAGAAGATTGAATGACGAGTGGTTCAAAATTGGGGTAATAGGTGTGCGATGAAACTTACAAAGCAAAGTAATATAAGACCAGTAAAAAATACTCTAACAATAACTGTGGCACAACGCGTCCAATTTCGTAAAATTTAATGATTTTATGCTTTTAAAACCTACTTTTTATCCAATTTATTTCATTTATCCTCCGTTTTTTTTTAACCTGTCAATTGTTTTTTATTTTATACATGTATTAAAGAATAAATTTAGCCATATTAAAAGAGCGCAGACGGTTTATATGAATTAATAATTAATCTTGACCTATTATTATGTTCAACGAACCATCAAAATTTCATTAAAAAAAAAAAAAAAAAAATGTATAATTTGGTTTTACGCGGGCCCACAGGCCAATCGGCCTGTGCCTTTAGTTATAAGCTTAGATATACAATATATTTATTTAAACAAATAGTATGACGCATTTTTGAACTTTTATATCATTTATATACTTATCTATTTAATAATGGTATTTTTAATCTTGGTTTTA
>KZ651350.1:342701-370993 GCA_001010745.2 Gerris buenoi
CAATTTGTAAACAATCAATATTTTTATAACTGCGGTTTGTTTTGGTAATGATTTAACCTTAATATGCGTTTATTGTTTTTGAAGATTACGGCAAAATAGTTTTTTGAAGTTAGTTTACATTTGGTGGGCGATAAAATAGTGTACGCACCACGAGCAGTAAGCGCTATGACAAGCATGAAAGGCGTTTACGCACTCGTGCTTTCAAACTTCGCCCTCGGCCTGTAATAACGCCCTTACTGATCTAGTTGCGTAAATAGCTATTACATACATTGATTCTTAGGGGAATAATTGTTTCGGTTTTCAAACAGTTTTACGGAACGGATTAAATTCATGAACCGATCTAAATATATTATATTAATAATTTAATATATAAATGAAAAGTGAATAGCATTTTAATAAATTATAAAGTAATAGTAAAAAATAAACATATTATGATTTAGAGTAAAGGCATTTCATTTTTCATATTCCCCTCAACAAACCCTTTTATTTGATATCCATATCATGGGTGAGCTTAAAAAATAACTAGTCCGCCATATTGGATTTAGAATGACGTCACTTAGCTGAACATGCATTGTCATCCAAACTAAAAGTGTATACAAAATTTCAATTCAATCGGTTGAGGATTGAGGATACCTGATTTAAAATTCAGTTGCAAGATTCGACCCGTATATATACATATATATACAAACATATATACAACATCATATATACAAACATTTCAAGTTAAATAAATGCTTGTAATAATAATGAAGTTACTATTATTTAAATTTTTACAAAACGGGGGTAGTACCTAGAAGAAATTCTCTTGCTTCGAATCTGCGCAGTACCTAGAGTCTGACGTCAATATAATATGCAATACATACTTTGTTTCACATATCACTCTACCTTGGTTATTCGTAACCCCAGTCGAAACGTAACACAAAAAAATATTTTATTGTTTGGAATATTGGGGTGCCGTACTCTCAAATAGGGTTACATTTTGCCACCCTAAAAACTAACTGTGGGTATATCAGCCCTTGTTTGGGGGTAGGCTAAAAAAAAAGCCTTCTTTCGTCCCCCTTATTTCCACAGTAACTTGACTATCACATTTCAACATTATTTACAGATAAAACCAAAGGATTTGATCTGGGTTGTATTAAGGATGGCGTGGAATCAATGGTGCGACTAGAAATGTGTCATTGGAAAGGGGGTTTGAATTGTAAGATGTAGAAAAAAAACCGTTGACACTGTTTAACACTCGTAGATATATCACAACAACATCTTCAACCTTTACACTGCGTAAGCATGCAAATATAAATAGCGTCTGTATTCAGTCTTTAGTCTAGAGCGATAAGAAATACATGACAAGCTTCTGATAATAAATAATTCATAGTAACTGCAACCTTTGCACCATCAATAGAACGCATTTAAACAAAAATATAAAAAAAAACTTTACATGCATCCAACCGATTATGAGAATGAAATTAATAATGTTATATGAACATAATAGCATTACTTATATTATATTATTAAATATGAAGGAATAAAAAAACATCCCACCTCTAGGAATCGAACCCTGGAAATGTGGTTCATCAACACAAATTATTATAGAAACTTTCTCTACCTTAAATCTGTGTAAAGGGCACTATGTGCCAAATTTAAATTTTTCGGGAGAGCTACTTTAATGATTTTTTACTTGTTTTACCTCCCCAGCAAGTTGGTTCATAGTGACTTTTCCAACTGGCTAAATCCGTGAGTTTTAGTTTTAGGACATAGTGCCTTGTACATCTAAAAAAGGGGGGAAAATGAATAAGAAACTGTTAAAACCTCAATTTCGCAAAAAATGGAGATAGTGCCCTTTACCTCCCATACACAGAAATTTACTCGTAATCTTTTATTTGTCTTTAATCACAGCTACAATTTTACATTCGTAACAAGCGGCTGAGTGAATTACTTGGAATTTAACAATATACATACAATACCTGAATGCAAATAATAAAAGATAATTGTCATTAGAAATAATAAACAATAAAAGCTTAAATCGCTTGATGTAAGTTCACTCATTACTGACACTTAAAATGGGTTGTTTTAGAATATAATTGATACATTATTGCAGTAAGTCGCGTGTATACTTATACTAAAGTAAACTGCGAGAGTATCTGGAAGTTTTATATTTATTGCATTAAGCTCGTTTCAACGATAAAGCCACGCGATAACTAGTTAAGATATTATTTAAACTGTGTTTAACAGGTGGTTGTACTTTTTGATTACGATGTTCAACAAAATCAGATTATTAAATAAAAATCAATATTTCGGAAACTAGATTTTTCTCGGGAAAAAGGCTTGTATTGTTAAATTCTCATTAAAATGAATTACACTTTAGAATTACATTTTTGAAACGAAGTTCCTTATGGCACGTTCGGAGCCTGGGAGTGAATCCGAAAAAAACGACCAAAATCACCGTCACAAAATAACCGTCATGAAATCACCGTCACGCGAAATCCGTCACGAAATATCTACCGATGACGATAACTTGAGTAAAAGATCACCGAGTTAGTTGAAATTTGGTACACATGTTCATTTTACCAATGCCCAGGCTGAGTACGTTGGAAAACGTTATCCGTCCAAGCGTTCACGCGCAACGCTCGCGTAAACGTAAGCTTCAAAAAGACGGGAAAAAATGTTATTATGGAACCCTGTTACTTGTTTTGTTTATTTTTGTTATATGTCAAATTATATGTCACTTGGTTTTATAAATATCGAAAATAAATCGTAGTTTATACGTCTTTAGCATTTTTTGTGATTTTATAATTTTTATTTAATGAAAAATATAAGGAACCTCGTTCCTACCGGGTGTCCCGCGTCACCACACGTATTTTTTAATTAAGTCGTCGCAACCGCGTTTTGAGAAATAATTTTTTCACTTTTTTTCAGAGTTTTTGAAGGGTAGCGCCCCCGCATTTGGAGCTAAAATGAATTTATCGATTTCACCTTGGGGTATAATTTTTCTGAACATACCAAATTTCGTCAAAATAAGCCCCGTCATTTAGGCTCTACGCGTCTGCACACAAGTAAAGACAGACTTTTTTAAAAACCACTTTTTTGGACCTAACTCGTGTAAATCCATTAAAATCTCAAAATCGAATTTTCACGCCATCACAACACTTTCTCTTTATATGATAAAGTAAAAATCGGTCCGAGACAACTCAGACAAACTTTCTTATACACTATAGTTCATATTTACCCATTTATTAGTTTTCGTATGTAGATTTGATACTGTACATTTCATCAAAATTTACTATAAAAATAACTTCTCCCGGGCGGGGAATCGAACCCAGGCTCTCTGTCCGCGTTTTAAGCCATTTTCTCAGGAACTAGATTTTTCCCGGGAAAACGACTTATATCGTTAGATTCGTATTTAAATGGACTATATTTTAGAATTTTTTAATCAAAAGCCTCGGAACCGTTTTCGAGAAATAATTTTTTCACGTTTTTCCAGAGTTTTTGGGGGGTAGCGCCCCCAAATTTGGAGCTAAAATTCATTTCTCAATTTCGCCTCGGGGTATGATTTTTCTGAACATGTAAGCCAAATTTCGTCAAAATCGGCCCAGTAGTTTAGGCTTCAGCCGTCTACACAGACAGACAGACATTTTTTAAAAACCACTTTTTTGGACACAGGGGACCTCAAAACGTGTAAATCCATCAAACCTCAAAATCGAATTTTCGCGCTATCACAATACTTTCTCTTTATATGAGAAAGTAAAAAGGGAGAAAGAATTAAATAAATTAAAAGATATTGGGTTGCAAAAGCGTAGCATATATAATAAAATAAAATACGTGATAAGATGCGAGAAAATTATGTGCAACAATAATTAGCAGATTATTTTTAATTCAAAATTATCTTATTAATTTGTATAGTTATGAGCATATTATAATGTAAGAAAAAAGAGTGCGGCATGCAGAAATTGCTAATTGAAAATTGTCTCTCCACGTAAAACAGTTCTTATCTATCTTGGCGTTGAGACAATTTCTTTGTATTCTTGCAGTGAGGTAATTCCATGAGCCCTCTTATTCCTGATGTTTATTCGATTCTGGTTAAGAAACGTTTGATTTTTGAATAACAATATATCAGAGACTGTTGTGAATAAGTGGTTAAGTCAAAAATTGGCGATTTACGGTAACGTATACTTGTACTGTCGAATCTATAGGTGCATCAGTAGGTAAATGAGCATTACAATTCAACAAACGACAATTTTTTGTGTTCAAATAAAAGAAAAATAATCTGGCTTCATATTTATTTGGAAAAACTATGCTTGTCACCATGAATAAATGTTTAAATGGAAAATAAATCAAAATAGAATACGAATACGGAATAAGTCTAAACCACTATTTACCATTGAAATGTGGTAAGAGATGGTTATAATTGGTTGCTAATGACGAGTTTTTCAAGAGAAATATAAAAAGCCTAGCCGACCCTAATAGACAGTTCCTTCTAAACTGGCTATGCTGTCCGTCAGAGAGTGTAACTACAGTTGATGGTGTACATAGAAAATAGAAGGGGCCAAAATTCTTCCCCTACTTTGTAAGATTAAAATTAACCCTAATCTTAGTATTTTGTGGGGCCTTATTCAAACTTAAAGGTACGATAAAAATAGGGCACAACTAGGGTTGAATGATGATGGGAGAAAAAAGTTCTTCCTAATTTTCAATTTAAACGTGGTAAGTAGTAGTAGGTAATAGGTGGTTAATAGATGTTTACAGCATATTTTACTCGATACCTATTACATAGTACCTAACTTTTGAAAAAAACAAATAATATTATGTTTCTTGTCTCCAAACTTAAGATTTCATAAACCAAAATTGCATTTCATAGCCAGGGAAGAAAGCATTTTTGGCCATGTGATTTTTTCGAAATGAATTTAAGAGCTAAACACAATTTTTGAAACTGGGCCCATAACCAGTTAAATTTTTGTCTCTTTTTAGCTCTTAGCAAATTAAACTGGACTCTATAAACGCTACATTAGCAAGCAAATGTTATGATGGAAGAGGTGTAGAACAATAACCAAACAACGTCTTCACACAAAATAACTGTATTTGCTACAATTGACCGGTTTCGGCTGTTCTAATGCAGCCTTCTTCAGATAATCTGTGTAGGTTATTAGGAGACTCCAAAAATGCAAGTGGCATTGAAGCAAATACAGTTATTTTGTGTGAAGACGTTGTTTGGTTATTGTTCTACACCTCTTCCATGATGAGTCGCTATCACACATTGGAGAAAAACACAGTCGATGATCTTAACAAATGTTATGTCAAAATCAACAAGTTACAAGAAACCAGTGTTGACTTTATCATAATCAGCATAAGTGCAATGGGTTAAGGCTTTCAAAAGACAGATTAAAAATGGATGAGCAATGAGCAAGGATGTAAGTCTTGTTACCAAAGGTAACGGAAGCATTGTGATCATTCTGCAGATAAAAATGCTTTGTCTCCGAATTGAACATTTCCTGAACAGAAATACAAAAGGAAACCAATAATAGGTTTGTTCCAACCACACTTCAAACTGGTTTGGAACTGTCCGCCGCATGCGCAACGGACCACAATTGATCATTTTTCGCTAATGCGCATGCGTCGTACAGTTTGAATCTAGTTTGGAACTAGTTTAAGGTGTTGTTGGAACAAACCTAATATGTTTACACGTTTTTCTGCACACAATTTTGAACCGATTTTATTGGGTATGTGTGATTTACACTCAGCTTAGACTTATCAGTCATCAAAAGGAAAACAATCTGATTATCTGTTTCTCGAAGGATCAAATAATTTGATTTTATTTTGAGTTTATGCACAACTTTATTTTAATTTTTAGAGTAAATTATTACAACATTTATATTTATCTATTGATACGCTCTTTCGTTATCTTTTAGGATGATTATTATTAATTATCAGTTACGGAGAATTTGTCTTGGTTGGAACAGTGATTCACGATATTCGGAAGTGAGTATTTGGCTGGGAGTTAGTTGGCTGAGTCTGGTTGCTGCTTCCTGTGTCTCAAGGTCTGAGTGGGCTTGTTGTGGGTTATTATTGTTTCGGTATTGCAAACTATAATATGTACAGTGTGGAATGACTCATTTACTGCTTGGCTGAGAGAAGCACTTCCAAGGAAATGTGGATTTTTTTTTATCGTATGTAAAACCGTGTTGAAGCCAGAAAAACTAGGGATGTGTTACCTGAGAATGAGGATCAAGGTTAAGTTAGGTTTTGACCGAGATTTTAATGGAACTTATTCATGCTGAATAAGAAACTATGAGTAAACTTGATCTGTTTATCAAACCACAGTAACCATCACCCAACTAGTTAGCTTATCACATTCCATTTAACTTATAATCAGTAAACTCGTGTTTGGTTGTTTTACTAATTAATTATAGGAATTAAAACCATGTAGAATTAAAATTATTTTTGATAATTAGTTATTTAAGTATACTTAATGATTGTTCCACTAAAGGATCAAATGCTTATGGACAAGGTTATCTATAAACATTAAAACCATCCTACTTAAAAACTTCAAATAAATAACCGTTGTTCCCTTAAATAAACTCTCTTCTTTCGTCCTAAAAATTCGTTAATGAGAAATCGTGTCTAACAATTAATGTGGCACCACTTCATCCTTTCCTATCATTGATCTAATTATTCACATGAGTGAAATAAAGTACAGTGACATGAGATTGATTTCTAATATGAATTTTACTAAACAATTAGGTTGTGCGATAAGAACCAGTGCGTGCAAAAAGATCAGATATTCACAGATTGTATGATGGCATTCTCAGAGGATAAAGCATATGAGCTATTGATTGAATTTTTCAATTCCAAGAAAATCTCTCCAGATAATGTGATGTCATCTACCAAAATTGAGCAATACTTGTAAACAATTTGAAAAACAAATAAACAAAGATGCTCAGCCAAACAGATTATGTGAATTACCTGAGCTGCTATTGATTTGAAAAATTTTAGGTATACTACCTTAAGAATAATTTTCTTTCAGATTAAGCTGGATGGTCATTATGCTGGAATTTTAAAGCTTCAATTGTGTGCTCAAGAAAGGGGTTTAAGTAGTCATAGTCAGTCAAGGCAAGAAGAAATTCTAGTAGCAAATGGTTCAAGAGTAGGAACCGTTACGGGTCGGCGAAGGGTACATCGCGAACGGACGCACTTAACCATAAATAGAATATCTTAAGTGTGGAACTAAATTTTCAGAGTCTAAAAAGAAAGAAACATTCGGGTCAGTTAAGCGACTTGATACGACCCGATCGCCAAGCTGGTCGAATTTGCAGATCTCTTACTATCACCTACCATCCAAATTTCATTAAAATTGAACGAGTAGTTTTTAAGATATCGTTCGGAAAAATGTTGTTCGACGACAGTCCAAAAATGTGTCCATGCCAATAGGATTTTTGGTTTTGGAATTGGAGCTGCTAGAGACCAAATCATTTAACTCGGAAAATGCAAGAGGATTTTTTTTTCTGATTTTTTTTTTGGCAAATTATAAAAACCCTTTGTATCAGAGGGAACGCTTGAAACATTTATTGTTCTACGTGTTTTGGCAAGGGCAAAGGGGATTTAAACGCCAGGGGGCACACGCTGTTCTGCCTAACCCTGCTTATTTGTCACACACGCTGTTCTGCCTAACCCTGCTTATTTGTCACACACGCTGTTCTGCCTAACCCTGCTTATTTGTCATGTCTTTGATGCCAGAGATGCCTTCCCTTGTTTTAGCACAATATTGAGATAAATAATTAATTTCCTTGTTGTTTGAAACCGAACTCTCGCATCTCTTGGCGGTCACAAATCATTTATACGATGAATAAAAACGCCTTTAGCGTCGGAGTGTCACATCTGTGTGCTTGCATATATTTAATAGCGAATGCATATTTAAATGATTGAATTATGGCGACTGATTAAATTAAATTTGTGCATAAATTTTCTTCAACACTAATAATACACGTTACAAACACGTATTCTTTTATTTTCATTTTTTTAGTTATCGTTACACTAATTAACACACCAAAATGCATGTTAATGTTAAATTTATAAACACTTTTTAAAAATAATTTTTGCACTTTACTTTTCAATTAATGTTATCAAGGTTATATCTTAATCTATCATCAAGAAATCATCTATGTATTAACAAAATAATATAATTTATTTTATTTTTTATTTCAATAAAATTCTAACATTATAAAATATAACAATCTGATTTTCTATAATATAGTTAAATTGTTATTAAAATAGTCTTCAGTACAGAATCTGTACAAAATAGTCGGAACCGTATTTGAGCAATAATATTTTCACAATTTTGGAATAGAGCTCTTAAAACTTTGAGAGATAAAATTAATTTCTCCATTTTACTTCGCTGATTTAGTTTTTACATGTTTCCTGAATTTCATCGAAATCAGCCATGTAGATTAGGCTCTACGAGGACTGCACAGACCACAAACCACAGAAAATAGACGATAAAGAGACAACTTTTGTAAAAACCACTTTTTTATACTCAGAGGATCCTAAAACATATACTTTTTTTCTTATCTTTTGGCGTTTAAGTATTTAAATTTAAAAATAATTAGACAATTTATATGCGAAAGGCCGTATATTTTCAAACAAAACAAAACCAAAAATAAATAAAATTAGGAGTAAAATAGGTGTGTTCCACACCTGCTCTATACTCCAGTGCAAGGGCAGCAAGGACAAGGGAGAGAAAGTTTTTCGAGGGGAAGTATGTTTTCCTGCTCGAGGTTAGGTTTTCCCCTGAGGCACTGCCGAAGGAGAAAACTTCATTAGCTCCCGAGGCCATAGGGCCGAGGGAGATAACTGTAGTATAAGCTCCCGAGGCTTGCCGAGGGAGATAATTCCGAGAGCAGAAATACTTCGATCCATATTGCGTATTAAAGTTTATCTACGACTAGTGCACCATGGGTAATAGCTATTAAGTTTGTAGGTATAAAAGTTTTACCAACAAATTCACGTAATTTAAACACCTTAAACTGATATTTAGTAACTTGATTTATTAAAATACCAATTTTTATACTAAATATATGTTTTTAATTTAATTACGATTAGTTTGTTTTTAATTTAAAGACTTTGTATGATAACCTAAAGTAACCTTCTCGAAAAATTAGTAAACAAAACAGCTAAAAAAACATTACTACCAACATAGTACTTAAAATTTACCTAAAAAGTATGTTACTAGCAATGTAAAGTCCACTTACAATGCAAGTCGTAGATAAAGTATATTAGGTACATGTACATTCTACTATTACGAAAATAGTTGAGACTACGTTGTTTTTCCAAAAAAAAAACAACGTACATCTAATTTTATCCAAACCGAACATCTCTAATTTTATTCAAATCGATATTTTTAACGGTTGCTAATTCAAATCTTAAAAATAAAGTTTTTTTCTACGGTGTCTAGTATCGGCTAAAATGTCAATAGCTACTAAAATGTTTGGAGAAGACATTAGTTGCTTTAATTAACATCTGATATTAACTTGACTTAAGTTACACAAATATTTTAGTAACGATCTTTACATAGGACACGCCCTAAACCCAATTAATTTATTAATTAACTACTGTCATCCGAACTTCAATATGGAGCATCCATATTATACAGACATTAAATTGATAAAATTGGCAAAATAGTGTTAACTTTTAAAGGTAAGACCTAGACGAGTGGGAGGTATTGGATTAATTTTGAAATTAACACCAATATTTACTCAAATCCTAGAGAGCATTGACATGTTTCATACTCATCAGCAGATGGAATAAAAGGTAACCTGATGGTCACATCTAGTCAGTGTCAGTAGTGTTTTCAATTAACTTTGTTGAATATCATATAGGTTACAGTTACAAACAGTTCCCAATTCAATCCATTTCTTGGCAGAACTTAAAAGACAAAAATGTTTGCACTGTTGCAAAAATATGTGTTCGGGATTTTTTCGTTTGCCGCTAAGTAATGTGTATTCAACAGAGAATAAATAAATAACAGAGTTGACGGATGATGTATGCCTTTCATTTATAAGTGGTCTGTAACTTTTCCTAGTGATTTAGATAAGGAGAATAACAAAAAAAAAAATAGAAAAAAAAATAGAGTGTAAAATATGCGACAAGTGGAGAGTCAACAGTCAACGATCAGACTAAGGGTCTTTGCTCAATCCTATTCGTTCGAGCATGTTTGAGTTCGTAAGTGCTCCTATTCGTGCTTAAATTCGTTCGATCTTTTAAGCAGTGGAGATGAAAAGACAACTATCAGACCATGGGTCTTTGCTCGATCCTATTCGTGCTCAAATTTGTTCGTCCTTTAGGAGTAACACTTGGAATAGGGTCTTAGAAATTCAGAGATGAATGTTTAGAATCGGTTATTGGAATTTTTAACATAAGTGCTTTAAATACGAGTACAAGTACAAGGTTATTATAAAAATGTTGGTCGATTATTTCGGAGGTAGTATCTAGAATCTAGAACAAATTCTTACATATAAAACTACGTTCTAAATTAAATTATAGATTTAAATGTTCCAACACTTCACTATACTCCAGTAAAAATTCCTTTTCTTAACCTACGATTTAACTGTTAACTATAACTATAAAGAATAAGCAGGAAATGCAACGATGTTTACTGAAAAAAAAATGATAATAAAAATGATGACACGGAAACTATAAAAAAATATCTCACGTCGGCAGAAAAGCAAGCCTTTTAGAAAATGTTTACTATAATATTTACTCGTAGAGAAATAAAATTAAAACGATTTAACTGCTGAAAGATCAGTTAAGAATTTTTACTAAAAGAAACATCATTATGTAGAAAAAAGTTACAAATTATCTAGCTGTAGACAAGAGACTGTGTACTGTAATTTAAATTTATCTTTTTTTTATTGAAAGTACATCCTCTTGAAAAATTGTTATGCATAATTTTATAATGACCTGGAAGCAAATATTCACTACTTTTGCATTTTTTACTTTATCATATATTCGTCTATTCCGTGGGAGCTCAATGCTAAATCATCTTGAAATCTTAAAGGTGCACGACCCGACTTCAGTAAGGGGCCCCATACTGAAGTTAAGCTTGCAGCATCGCGATATAAATGGGTTAAAAATATATAAATGGGGGCAAATACTACAGTTTATACTGCTAAGGCGAGTAACATGCCAATGGAAACCCCGTGTCACCCATTATTACATACATTATATAAGCTATTTAGCAGGCCTAAACCCTCATATGCTGTCAGGCCATATATTATTATTAGCATCATCTGGCCATGCATTATTATATGCAGTATATTACGTGCATAGAGTAATCGGTTTTAATGGATTTACACGTTTAAGGTCCACCCAAGCGAGACAAGGATTGATTATATATATTTTTCAATATAAAAACTATTATATACATTTAACAACATACTTTTCAAAATACTGATTAATTTTGTCCCATAATTAATAATTAATACGTAGAAAAATCATATCTATCACAAACCTTATCAATTATCTATTGATAATGAATCGAAGATAAGCACGTGCTATATTCCAACTTACGTTATTTAAGAACTTTACGCAATCACACAATCCATAGGGAAAATAAGTTATTGACTGAATCCGATACAATGGAGATCACTGTTCAAAAAAACCCAGCGTATATAAAGTCATGATTCGTCATGTCGTCGATTATTTAGGGAACCATAAATTCAACTAAAGATAAGCTCTAGAGTACAGACAGCTGATAAAATATACACACTCTTGTAACCCAAGAAGACCATAGTAGATTTACAAACTGAAAAACTAGTTTATAATATACCTTTATAATAAATGCTACAAGAATTAGGATTAATGTATTCGTTAGATGAAAAAATCGTCTGCCAATTAATGTGGCACATGTCATGAGCTGTCTCATGACTTATCATTGGACGTATGATCACGTGTCAAAATTGGTGTTACTAAAAAGCTCTTATTGGCTCCCTTCCCGTTATTTATTTATTTTTTTTCCTATTTTCCAACGCTGTTAGAATAACAGGTTGGATTCCCCTATACGGGGCATCATGTATAGAAATGCAAAAAAACTGGCACATATAATTAAAGTCTTTTCTATATTTTGATAAAAAATGCACCAATTATGGATTCTTCTTCATTTCATAAGTTTTCTCTTATTACAATTTCCATCTTCAGATCTCTATTTTAAGACACAGCTGTATACAGGCCGATTTTGGGAATCTTAGGCGTATGTATCTGTAGTAGATTACCTGGGCTTCGATGTAGCGTATCTGGTTTTTCAAAAGAGTATGAAATGAAAAAGAATACATAAATAATGCAATTTATATCAATATATAGGAAATTATGTGTGCATTATATTTGTTAGTTTTTGCATTTCTATACATGATGCCCCGTATAGGGGAATCCAACCCTGGTCTTTTGTACCTACAATTTTTTTTTTTTTTCTGTAGGTATTCTTCACCTTAGTTGTTTCTACGTGCAAACTTTGGTGAAGATTGAATGACGGGAAGTGGTTCAAAATTGGGGTAATAGGTGTGCGATGAAACTTAAAAAGCTAAGTAATATAAGACCAGTAAAAACATTTAAATTAAAAACACTAGGTTGCACGGAAATCACGCTGGTTTGCATGTAATTAAAAGAAAGCGAATTGTAATTTAAGTAAGCTAACCATCGTCGAGCCCCTGATGAGTAGGACCCGACGAAACGACGCAGGACATAGAATATTGCTCAGCCATCATCTTTTTGACGTAATTGCTTGTTTTTGACGATATGTTGGAACAGTTCCTGCACATCCTTCGGTGTTTCTCGGTAACACAAATCGTGTACCTAATTGCAGTGTGCAAAAATAGGCATTACATTGCTTGAAGTTAATAATCATATCTATTAGATAATTCTACTATTCTTGCAAGAAACATGAAATGTAACATACATGAACGTTGTCACTTAACTCCCATTTCAGAATTTAAGCCTAGTTTACATTGGTAGAGTAAAGGGTCAAGTACACTAGCTTACTTTTTAGCACAAGGGACGGTAGAGTAAAATGGTGTGCTGTTTTTTGGTAGAGTGACTCTAAAGTCGTTCACACGTGCTTGAGATAGTAGCCTTAGTAAAGTGAAGTTATTACGTTTTTAGTTCTGAATAATCCCGCAATTAATAAATAGAAGAGGTATTTAATGTTAGGACGGACGTAGGGTGGGGGGTCTACTCGCCCTTCGGCGGTCGAGCTACTCTACCACCGCACTCGCCCATTAACTCGACCAACTTTTATCCATTCTACTCGACCGATTACTCTCCCTATCGTTCACATTGGTCTCGTAGCTTGGTAGAGTGCTACTCGACCAATGTAAACTAGGCTTTAGGGAGGGGGTCTACTCGCCCGTCGGCGGTCGAGCTTCTCTACCACCGCACTCGCCCATTAACTCGACCAACTTTTATCCATTCTACTCAACCGTTTACTCTCCGTATCGTTCACATTGGTCTCGTAGCTTGGTAGAGTGCTACTCGACCGTTTACTCGACCAATGTAAACTAGGCTTTAGGGAGGGGGGGTCTACTCGCCCGTCGGCGGTCGAGCTACTCTACCACCGCACTAGCTTATTTACTCGACTAACTTTTATCCACTATCCTCGACCGTTTACTATCAGTATCGTTCAAAATAGGCTAGTAGCTTGGTAAAGTGCTACTCGACCGAACTCTACTAATGTAAACTAGGCTTTAAGCGATTGAAAATTATTAACTTATTAAATCATAAAATTTTGCCCGCTTTAGTGTACGTAATGCATAAAAGCAAAAGGAAGAATAACAAGGAATGAGAAACAGTTTGTATAAACCTAGAAAATTGGTACTCTGAATCAGTACACTTCAAATTATTTTTCCGGCTCTGATAATCTATTAATTATCTATCGGCTCTAATAAGAGGCTGAAAGCTGCTCTGAAAATAATAAACTTATTTTACGTGGAGTGACTTTTTCTTTCTCATTCAGTACACTTCAAGGTCCTATATCTTTAGAATAGAAATAGAACTACATATATAATAAAAAAATAGTGACTATACTTTCTTATCAATCTAAATATTTGAGGAATCGATTGACTGCAGTTCAATTTTATTTTTGTGAAGAAAGTATGTTTATAGATAAAACATTCGAGATAAGACTTCATAAATATTCACATTTGACAACCATTACTATAATATATTCCGTTCATTTTTCATTCACGCTTATTATTATTTAAATGCAATAAGGATAAAAATAAAATCAATTCGAATTCATTCAGTATTATGAACGTGTTAGTTGCAAAAATATTATTTCTCACATTATGTTAATAAATGAAATACGCTTTTAAGCGAAGGAAAGGAACAGCAAATTAGTTTTGTTAAATGTAAACAAACTCGCTAATCGTGCGTTAAGCCTAGTTTACATTGGTAGAGTAAAAATGGTCGGGTGCACTAGATTCAGTGGTTCCCAAACTGTGGTACGCGTACCACTGCTGGTACGCGGGATCGGGTCCAGTGGTACGTGCCGCATAAATATTTGCAGTCGTTAGGAGTGTATTCATCATTCATCCCTTATATACCTCAAAACCAAGTATAGACACAGACTGTCCTGCGTTGAGGATGATGCGTTTAAAGCGGACCTCACACGGTCAATATAATTTCCTTCAATATATTGACTCGATATATCGAAGGAAATTATATTGACCGTGTGAGGTGGTTTGTTTTGGAAAAAGTATTCACGACTTGCCACTGAAAGCGCTACAATACGACCAAATATTGACAGAGCTTCAATAAAAATCAAATAAGTTTGATTTTTATTGAAGGTCCGTCAATATATTGACAACGACAAATATTTCTTCAATAAACCCCTCACACGGTCAATATATTGACAGAAATCAAATATTGAGTCAATATATTGACCGTGTGAGGTCCGCCTAAAACTCAGCCCCATCACTCCAGAAATTGTTTTAGCCAATTATTGCAAGCACATCCATGCAATTAACTTGCCTAACCATATTGTTTATTCGTTTCTTATGACGTATTCTTTTAGTATGTTCTTTATTTTTATTTATTTTTTGAGAGGGAAGACCCCCGGACCCCCTTTCTTCTGTAAAAAAAAGTCCTGGATATTCCTGTATAAACATCAGTGGTACATGAAAAATTCAAGACACATTAAGTGGTACGTCACCAAAAAAGTTTGGGAACCCCTGCACTAGATTACTTTTTAGCACAAGGGACGGTAGAGTAAAATGGTGTGCAGTTTTTTAGTAGAGTGACTCTTATGTCGTTCACACGTGCTTGAGATAGTAGCCTTAGTAAAGTGAGGTTATTACGTTATTAGTTCTGAATAATCTCGCAATTAATATATAGAAGAGGTATTAAATATTAGGACGGACGTAGGGTGGGGGGTCTACTCGCCCCTCGGTGGTCGAGCTACTCTACCACCGCACTTGTTCATTTACTCGACCAGCTTTTATCCACTATCCTCGACCGTTTACTATCCGTATCGTTCACATTGGGCTAGTAGCTTGGTAGAGTGCTACTCGACCGTTTACTCTACCAATGTAAACAAGGCTGCTAAGTGAAGAATTCTTCTTTTTTTACAGCATTAGGGCGGGAAAAAGAGTAATTATGAAACGCGCATGTGCAATGAATACAAGTACGTAAAGATTCACTTTCTACGCCTCTAAACAGAAATACAGTTTTATATTCCGTTTCAATCGTAGATAAAAGGGTTTTATGTAATTAAATGAGTGCTAATAAAATATGTAATATATGTCTATATGTGAGTGAGTATGATATATATATGTCCAACATTTTAATATTCAGTTAATCAAAAAAGTAAGAAAACGGAACTATGTAATTGAAATTGAAACAAAAAGGCAAACCACAAATCTGAATTGCCGTCAAAACGTAACTAAGTTGAAATAAATATAAATTAAAAAGTCAAAAGAATTATTTAGCATTCACCAGTAGGTAGTATAATAAGAATAATTATTATAATAAGAAGATAATAATAATAAAGGAGTTAATGATGTGTTGTTCGGTACGTAAAAGAAAAGAGTAAAAATAAAAAGAATCAATTTTGTTTCATTTTATTTTTCAATTTCAGGCAAAAAATGGTTATTTATTAATTTATTTATAACTAGCCGATATGCCCGTGGCAACGGGCAGAATAAATATGGTTAAAAAAAGAGCTAATTATAATTAAAATATTTAAATAGATATGTACTGTTTAAATAGTAAGTTTTATGCAAAGTGATTCATAACAGAGGCATGGCTCAGAGGTAGCGCGTTCGCATAGTGACAAGAAGGTCACTGGTTCAATCCCAGCTTATGGCGCAACAATTTTTAACGTTATAAATCATTTAGAGGTGAGTCGTCGCCGTCGCCGGGACACTACTCGATTATATAAAGGATACGGCAGCGGAGTAAAGTAAGATTCGTCATTGTAAGACCATGTGATTCATAACCATGCATACTAATAAATATATATATATATATTTTTTTTTTACGATACACGAGACGAAGCAAATTACTACGCAGAGCAGGGTAGGGCAGTACTACGCTACACATGGCCTGCTCGACACTTGTGAATCTGGCGTCTAAATTCGCACGTTCTCGTATATTTCTGCGGTTAAAAAAACTGGCCCGTCCTGCATCTTAATGAGTGCTCTGTTTAATTTAAATTAAAAGGACTCATAATTACTAGTGCCAAGGGGTTAATAATCGTAAAAAAACAAATATATTTTTTTAAAAGGTGATACTAATCACCAATTTGCGATTATAGATAAACTCCCCTTCAAAATTAACTCACCACCTTTATATTTCTTTATTTAGACTATCTTCAATTTATAGCGTTTTCTCAATACGTAAACAAGGTTCACTTTACTGCCAGAGAGAAAAAAAAAAAAAAAAAAAAAAACCCTTTTTGCTACTGTAAATACAGATAGTAGATCAAAGTACGTTTTGCAAGTTTTGCGGCTCTTATCAGTGTCACCTTTGTCCTTTCATTCAGATGATTCAGTGTTATTTGACATTGATTGAAAGAGATCTCCCATTTAGATATTATTCAGTAATATAGTTGTTTCTATGTATCAACATGAATAGACCTAGTCATTTAACTACGGAGGAAGCAATTAAAGCATGAGTGTTGGTTGAGAAAGGCTTTTCTCAAAGGGACGTTGATAGGCGACTACAGTGTGTCCCAAATAAGAGTTACTGCGGTGACAGCGCGGGAAATCGAGTGACACAGATTGGCCAACCTCTCTTATAGAAAACATGTATCTTTGCCTAGTAGGCCCAACCTTTTGTCCGGGAAAATCCCGAGCTCTCATTAGCTCCCCACCCCATTTGCTAGATATTCCCGCGTTGTCAACGCACTCTCGTTTTGGATAGACTGTATGAGTACATCACACTACAATCGGCCGAGCTCTTCAGCGGTTCCACAGGAGACCGAATCTGACCGAAGGAGGCGATGACAGGGCCGTTCGAGATGTAAACAATAGAAAAAAAGATTCCAATTAAACGACTATTGAGTGAACATAAAAATATAAAGGTGCAGCGTATATTTGACGGGGTATACATACATGTTATACTCAGTAGCTAGATTTTTCGAAGGTTACTTATACTTATAAGGTTATAATCATTTATATAATCGAGTAAAGTCCCGACGACGACGCACCTCGAAATGATTTGTTATTGATATACTTTTAGGCAGCCACATTTATTCCATTAAATCAAATGTTTGTTTTGATTTTTAGATCTTTAAATAGATATAACAACTTATCTAAATAGATATCTATATTAATTTACAATTTACTTATTTCACTTTGTTTTCTAAGAATAAAATTAAGCCCCTTTCCACGGGCGTAGAGGCTCGTCGTATATAAATACACAAAATGTTTGATTTAGTTTAATCAAAATCTTCTTCGTGAAAGATATTGAGAGATAGTAATGTTGCACGTTAATTCATTTCTCGATTTCACCCTCGGGGTAGAATTTTATTAAACCTAGAATTCTAGCCAAATTTCATATAATTGGTTAAGTTAAATTAAATTATTGTTATAATTATTAAATTATTATAAATAGTTTAGGCCCCGTGTCTCTGTAAAGGCTACACCCTTTTTAATTTTAACTTTTTAGGACTCAGGAAGAAAGTCTCAAAATAATACTTAACTGTTTAAAATCCTTTCTTTCTATACGTGTATAAGAAAGTAAAAAATAAAATAATGGCGAATTTTTTTTTTTTTAAATTGTCAATAAGTATTTAAAACATTTACCCCTTGAAATACTGAACAACAAAAAACGATTTATAACATTATGGTAAGATCAATCATTTTGTGTGTAAACAATTTTGCCTTTAGCAAATTTAACATTTATAAATTTTATAAATTTTTTAACAGTGCCGTCAAAAAGAACATCTCTTTGGATCCACTTTGTTAATACAAATGCAAATTTTATTACTTATATAATGAATTGGCCAATCACGTAAATTTTAGTTTACATTGTAATAAATAAATATATCTCAACTTTAGAAGTAATAGTCATTGGAAAGATTAAATTTTAAATTTCTAAAAGAAGAACTAACTTAAAGCCCTTCTAAATATAAATGAGAAAAAGCAATTATTTTTCCAGGGCAAACATAAAAAGATTTCATTAAGTCATTTCCTTCTTTCTTAGTAAGAGACAAATTAAGTTTCCTTTGATGGAAACAGAGAAGCAATTTCATTAAATCTAATAACAACATAAGAAAAAAAAATGGTTTNAAACAGATATAGGCAATAATGTACATATGAGCAGTGGAGCCATTTGCTTAGGAATAAAGAAGCCGTCTCTCAACGTCTCAAAATATAAACTAAAACAGATATAGGCAATAATGTACATATGAGCAGTGGAGCCATTTGCTTAGGAATAAAGAAGCCGTCTCTCAACGTCTCAAAATATAAACTAAAACAGATATAGGCAATAATGTACATATGAGCAGTGGAGCCATTTGCTTAGGAATAAAGAAGCCGTCTCTCAACGTCTCAAAATATAAACTAAAACAGATATAGGCAATAATGTACATATGAGCAGTGGAGCCATTTGCTTAGGAATAAAGAAGCCGTCTCTCAACGTCTCAAAATATAAACTAAAACAGATATAGGCAATAATGTACATATGAGCAGTGGAGCCATTTGCTTAGGAATAAAGAAGCCGTCTCTCAACGTCTCAAAATATAAACTAAAACAGATATAGGCAATAATGTACATATGAGCAGTGGAGCCATTTGCTTAGGAATAAAGAAGCCGTCTCTCAACGTCTCAAAATATAAACTAAAACAGATATAGGCAATAATGTACATATGAGCAGTGGAGCCATTTGCTTAGGAATAAAGAAGCCGTCTCTCAACGTCTCAAAATATAAACTAAAACAGATATAGGCAATAATGTACATATGAGCAGTGGAGCCATTTGCTTAGGAATAAAGAAGCCGTCTCTCAACGTCTCAAAATATAAACTAAAACAGATATAGGCAATAATGTACATATGAGCAGTGGAGCCATTTGCTTAGGAATAAAGAAGCCGTCTCTCAACGTCTCAAAATATAAACTAAAACAGATATAGGCAATAATGTACATATGAGCAGTGGAGCCATTTGCTTAGGAATAAAGAAGCCGTCTCTCAACGTCTCAAAATATAAACTAAAACAGATATAGGCAATAATGTACATATGAGCAGTGGAGCCATTTGCTTAGGAATAAAGAAGCCGTCTCTCAACGTCTCAAAATATAAACTAAAACAGATATAGGCAATAATGTACATATGAGCAGTGGAGCCATTTGCTTAGGAATAAAGAAGCCGTCTCTCAACGTCTCAAAATATAAACTAAAACAGATATAGGCAATAATGTACATATGAGCAGTGGAGCCATTTGCTTAGGAATAAAGAAGCCGTCTCTCAACGTCTCAAAATATAAACTAAAACAGATATAGGCAATAATGTACATATGAGCAGTGGAGCCATTTGCTTAGGAATAAAGAAGCCGTCTCTCAACGTCTCAAAATATAAACTAAAACAGATATAGGCAATAATGTACATATGAGCAGTGGAGCCATTTGATTAGGAATAAAGAAATCCGTCTCTCAACGTCGATTTTATTGATTTTTTTGGGGTTATATTTAGTTTTATAATGGGATATATAAGTATAAATAGGTAGTTATAGACAATAAAATAAAATATTTTTAATTATAAGATTAAAGGTAAGAAAAAACATCAATACCAGTTAGCTTCAGGAAACTTTCTTATAAAAAATAGACTGCCAATTGGTGTAGCACAGCTTCCTCGCATCCTATCACCGTACTTTAATGATTTTATGCTTTTACTAGCCATTCTTGTCTAATTTGATTAATTGTTCCCCCCGTTTTTTTTTATTTAATCTGTCAAAATTGTTTGTTATTTTGTTTGATATTTTACAAGAATTAAAGTATCAATTTAGCAAAAGTTGAAGAAAGTAGACGGTTCAAATTAATCTAGCTATCTTCGGGTTACTTTCTATAACTATAAAAGTTTCATTCTAATCAGATAAGTGCTTTTGAAGCTATAGGTGTAAATAAATGTATGTTTGTGTGCTTGTGGAGTAGAAACAAATAGGCGCAGAAGGTTAAAAATGGGACCAACAATGATTTTATGACCTACCACCCAAATTTCATTAAAATTGAACTTGTAGTTTCTAAGATATGGCGGTTCGCAAAAATTGAACGACAGACCGACAGACACGGAACCAAAAATGATCCCTGATGTCTAAAACGGATTTATGTCTTGGATTTTTGAAGTGAAACTTCTTTGGCGGCGGTAGAGTGAATTTTCTCTTAAGGGGACCTCATGTAACGAAGTTTGCGATTCGAGGCTCGTCCAAGATTCCAACATTTTTACAGATCAATTGTAATGAAATTTGTGTGTCGGAAGAAATGAAACGGAAGTTGTGTTCCGAGACTAATCCTGGTGAAAGATTTATCTGTAAAAAATCTTTCACTCAGGTGAGATGCGAACCACTGACCTCCGGTATATGAGTCAAACGCGCTATCCACTGCTCCAATTATATTACCGATTAGAGGACACACAAAATTGGTATATAACCGTAATATTAGATGTAGTATAATTAGATTATTGTTTGGGTTTATGGCAACGGGCTTAATTGTATACTTACAAGAAAAAAGTAAAAACTAATTAAATTAATTTAAATGAGTTATTATATCTATTTAAAGACCTCAAATCAAAACAAATATTTATTTTTATTGAAATAAAATGTGGTTGCCTTATAGTAATTTTTGTTGGAATAAATGTGGTTGCCTTATCGCAGCAATAACAAATCATTTCGAGGGGGGCCGCGAAAGGTATTTAGGTACTATATACATTATATTTGGAGATTTTAAGGGGGCCGTGGTTACCAAAAGGTTAAGAACCACTGGTATAAATGATAATATGGTATAAATGTTATATACACATATATAAACATTCTTTATTTTTTTTCAATTAAATTTCCCACAACCATTTTTGTCAATCTTGAAATAATAAATTCGTCAAAAAATGAAAGAGAGCAATGCATTCTAGAACTCAAGTTTCACTTCTAATGCGTGAGAGCCTCACTCATATTTTTTTTAAATCGGAGACCTAAAATATTTTCGCTCTTCAGAACGATCACATAGCTTCGGTAAGCTCGGAAGCAAAATGAGTTTAGAAAAATTGATTCTAGAGTTTTTAAATAACTGAATGATTCCAAAGTAAAATAAAGCTAGAAAATAATTGGACAAACTTTTTGACTTGACCAAACAATAGAACAAAATATATGGCCAACATGAAGGTGTTGAAAAGTTTCTATTTAGACGTACTTACGAGTATAATAAAGGATGTTAAACATAATTTTAAAGCTCTTTTCTAAAAATTTTCCTATAGTAGCCATATTGAAAAAAAAAAAAAAAAAAATGACATACATACGAGCAAAATGCAAATTTTTCTACGCCACTTCTATATGTACTGCATCACACGCACAAAAAAAATCGGTCCGAAACAACTGACAAGCTTTTTCATATTGTTGAAATAGCTTTCAAATTCGATAATATATCACTTAATTGATAAATTAATTGAAAAAAAAGGTTTTAGAGTTTTTAGGGGTAGCCCCCTCAAATTTAGAGCTAAAATTTATTCATTTATTTTTTAACAACATCGGCCCAGTAGTTAAGGCTATGCGAGTCTGCACAGAAGATAAGAAATTTTAAAACCAACACTATTATGAACAAAGGGAACCTCTAACGTGTAAATCCTATAAAAATCTAATTTTTGTGCCATCAAAATACTTTCTCTTCATATGTGAAAATTTAGACAAAAAAAAATGTGGAGAAAGGACGTTAGTTGATTTCACATGCATGGAAGTACAAGAACAAAATATATTTGCATTGAAAGTTGCTTTTGTATGCTTGACTATAGAAGTAAAAAATTATAATGCAGTAAGTTCAGATTATAATTTTTACTAATAAATATACAAATACAAAGAAGAAAAACAATTTTTTATTGCAAATGATAAAGAAGTCAAAGAAAATCAATAATAACCAATATGACTGAATAAGCTGTTGTTGAAAGTAAAGTGTCAAGTCATTAACTTATAATACGTAGTAAATCATCTAAATAGCTACTAAAATAAATACTTTAATTCAGACCCTTTTTTTTACTCTTACATAAGTGGTGTAGTTTTGATGGAGTTACACGTTTAAGGCCCACTAAGTCAATTTTTCTTTTTAAGAAGTTGCTCACTGGGCAAATTTAGATAACATTTGCCATGCTTAGATAAACCTAAACCCCAGGCGAAATCGAGATATGAATTTTAGCACTTTAGCCCAAAAACTCATTCAGTACACTATAAGAGAAAGATTTGTTTAAGATCGTCGTACCGTTTATTTTTTTAAAAATATTAGAAGGATATCGTTATATGCTTTGTAAATTCATTGACTTTTTTTGGCTCTATCTGTTATGCAGCCAAGAAGAAAAGAAAATTAAAATTGTATGTTCTAACACTGACTTATAGTATAAATAAGGTTCAAATTTTGCCGGGATACTTCATTTAACTGGTATAAAAGAATTACTAGTGGGATAATGGACTAATTATCCATTTAACATTTTTGCCAATATAAAATAGACCATTTAACTCCTTAAGAAATTAGCAATGCTAAAAAAAAAAAAAATTTAAAAACACGATTTTAAAACAGACTTAAAAAATAACTTACATAATAATTTATCATCAAGCTTGACATATAATACTAACCCTATTAATTTCTAGTACAATTATGTTGTAGAAAAAACAATAATTAATATAGAATAATACAAAAAAATTAATAAGAAATTCACATTCAATCTTAGTTGCAATAATAATACAATTTTTTTTTTTTTTGTAAATTATAGTTTTTAGAAACCAAATAAATAAATAAAAAATTAAATGGCATTTATAAGGTTAACGACAGGAATACAAATGATATATAGCTTAGTCTAAGATTACGGAGAGTTGACATTTTAGTAGTCTCGAAGGGCCGTTGACATGTTGACATTTCAGTACCATCAAGTGGGAACTGCAACACCATTGGCACTTCAGATAATCAAGCCAACGGTGGTGGAGTTACCAAATCAAAGTACATATCCCAGAAGATCAACAGAACATGATGACACCAATTAGCAGCCAAGTCCTGTCTCCAATATTAATAATACAAATTAAATTGTAGTTTTTCTTAATACCTAAAATAAATTATCTTAATACATACATAAAAGGAACCATCTTATATCTAATAAAATTATGACACATTATTATGCTTTTGAAGATATTTGTTCATAAAGGGTTTAAAACAAAACACAAAATCTGAAAAGCATGTGGTACGCGTGAAAACCCAGAAACCTTCAAATTATGTGATTATACCTTTGGACCATTATCTACATAACGAGAATAATAATGAATAGTAATAGTAAAGATTAGGGAGGCAGACATGATCAGTAGTGAGCACTGTCCACACAATTCAATTTCCGGACCTGGCCTCCCACTTAATGACCATCTAGTATTAATTACTTAGACAAATGCGAAGCTGCTTGAAAGAGCAGTAATAGTATATCTCTACTATTACTGCTCTTCCAATCAGCTTTGATAGGGGAAAGAGGTAGGCTTTTCAATCAATCAGGATACTACACACAAACAAATGTCTTCTAACCCAGTTAAATAGACCCATCTAAGTGGTCTGCGTCTTCGGCTTCAAGAGCCCACCAGAATAAAATAATAAAAAAAACATATATTAATATGTATTGTATGTAATTATATTTATTAATGGTAATGTAATTTTGTAATACATTTACTTTAATACTACCTGTAAAATAACTGTAATATACGAATTATGTAGTATGATTTTTATTTAAAATCTATTAAATTTAATATGAATTTAATTCTAGTGGATTACAGATAAACTGATGAAAATGCATAAGCTAAAAGTTGTAGGTAGTTCTTCAGATTGTTATACCCTTGTTTTATAAAATATAAATTATTTAGATTAAATAACTTTTAAAGACAAAGGTATGTTGTCCAATGTAGTTTGGGACAAAGGAATATCACACTCCTGGTTTTATAAGGGGAGTTACAGTCTAAAGAAAAACATTCCATTACGTATACCTTTTTTAGATAGTTACTCCTTTGGTTTTTTTTTATAACGGGAGTAAGTAACTATCTAAAGAAATGCTAGGTTTATAATGTTAAAATCACCGCACTTTAGTAGTTTACGCACTTTTATAGTTAGAAACAAAGTGTATATAAAATCGACGTTGTATACAATTATGTCAGTTTTAGTGGAAACACGTCTTTCTTACTTCTAGGAATAAAATTCCTTCAGATTTTTATTGATTGCAATTAGTGGTAAATTATAACTTATTTAATTAGTAGAGGTATATCTTATAATAAAAGTAATATGATTTTTTTTATTAATTTATTCATTATCATTGTAGTTTTACGAAAAAGAAAAGGTCAAACTGAATAACTTAGCCAGGATAGATTTTTTGCACAAAATGAAGATTTTATTTTTAAGTTAACGTTTTCTCATACCTACTTAAAACAAAATCCAAAATAACGGAAAAAACTTACTAAATAAACACTACAATTGCTATTTTTTATACGAATAAATTACAAAAATTATTATTTTATTATATGAATATTTATTTATTATGATAAAATTGGTTTCATACATACATTTATTTTAAGACAATGAATAATATAGAAAACTGGAATGGATGAAATTTTTGAATAAAATAAATCCATTTAGGATTTAGCAGGCACCTACGCACGGAGCCGACATAATAAATTTCTGAACACATTTTACCTACGTTATGCATAAGGGTTTAGAGTTTAGAGGTATAATATAAAATGGTATGTTTTACATTATTCAACGACCTCTACGTAAAAATGAAAGCACAGAGCCCTCTATCTAGTTTACACGTCAAATTCTCACAGATATAAACAACATGTTCCTCGGAAATTTCACCTCACTTTGTGAAGTAAAAGATACATTTTTTATCACGGGTAGAATATAAAAGCGAAACAATTTCGTTATATTTAAAATATGTTTTTTAATAATAATTTACTCTTATCACTTTAATCACTTTTAATTAAGCCCATTATAATTTAACAAATTAATTTAAATTTATATTATAACATATTAATGTCCGTTATTTAATTCTAGAAAATACAGGGATTAATTATGATTTCTAGATTTTTTATTATTATTATTTATTTTTAAATGAAAAGATAAGAAATCGTATTAAGCTAGATTATCAAATTTGAATAAGTAATGCAACATCTAAATTGAAAAAAAAATTGGAAAGATAGAAGGAATATTCCTTTTTAAACAGTCCAAAAATTAAAAAATAAAAAATAAAGTAAAATGACGATTAAGTAATGAAAGTATCTTAATGGATAATAGGTTTAAACAGTATCTTTAATAATTAATAGGAAATTCACATTCATTACCGACACGAAAAATGTGTCATAACAAAGTATTTATTTAAGTAAGCACACTAGATTAAAAATGTATATGTTGGTTAATTCATATTGTACGAGCCAGGTCACCTGGCCACCCTTATCACTTAGGAATTTTCTCTGACACGTACACTATGAATTAGCCTATACTTTATAAAAAAAATAAAAAAATAAATGTACATTATTAATATATAATTAGAAGCTACAACAAAAACAAGTGTCGTCGATCTAAATTCGAAACAGATAAAAATAAATATTTATATAAAAACTTGTTACATTTTTTAAAATGGAAAAAAAATGTGAACAAAAGAGGGCATCAGAGAGAAAAAAAATCTGAAGAGATTAAACCATGAAAACATTTTATGCAATGTTTTTTAAAAATAAATATTTGTATTATTTGTTGCCTATCGGCCAATAAGTTTAGTTATTCAATCCTTTTGATTCTGCAATGTTTTTTTAAACTCAAATAAATTTACCGTATTATATTATACTTGTTTAACATAATTAGAGGTCTTTAGTTAAATAGTTAAATAAACATTAAGTTTGTATCTATAAATCGTCTTATATAAAAATAAAGAATCATAATGCGTAGTTGACACCTATTCACTGACTATTTTTTTTACGTTTTTTAAATTAAAGTCTTTTTTCTTGTGGATATTAAATTAATTTGAACAATTAGATTTATCTTAAATTAATACATTTTACAACAAAACTGGAACAACTTTATTTGATTTGTTGGTTTTCTGGAGATACAAATACGAAATAGAGAAATTTCATGTCGAATTAAATTAAAATTATAATAAAATTTATCCTATAAGCAAAATGTAAATAAGTTAGAATTAATTTTAGTGCTTCAAATAAGAATAAAAAAAACTTTTTAACAGATTAGGAGATAATGTTACATGTTGTTTGAATAAACAACACTGTGAATAAGTTATACGTTACAATGTTTTTTATGCTATGACACCCAAAAAAGGTATCGAAATATCGCATGAAATAATAGGAACTTTTTATTGTTAGTACACCTTACAAATGCTGAAGGTTAAAAAAAAATAAAAAAGGGTTTCATATGCTAAATTAAAAATAAATGTTAGTTATTAAAATAAGAATTTAGTAACTTAAAAGCAGGTAATAGCACACAAAACGAAAACCTGTAAGTTCTCAAGGCAAAAAAAAAACGTTATNCTACAACAAAAACAAGTGTCGTCGATCTAAATTCGAAACAGATAAAAATAAATATTTATATAAAAACTTGTGGGAGCATTCAGTATAATAGTTAACACTTTTTAAAATGGAAAAAGAATGTGAACAAAAGAGGGCATCAGAGAGAAAAAAATCACTGTTGAAGAGATTAAACCATGAAAACATTTTATGCAATGTTTTTTAAAAATAAATATTTGTATTATTTGTTGCCTATCGGCCAATAAGTTTAGTTATTCAATCCTTTTGATTCTGCAATGTTTTTTTAAACTCAAATAAATTTACCGTATTATATTATACTTGTTTAACATAATTAGAGGTCTTTAGTTAAATAGTTAAATAAACATTAAGTTTGTATCTATAAATCGTCTTATATAAAAATAAAGAATCATAATGCGTAGTTGACACCTATTCACTGACTATTTTTTTACGTTTTTTAAATTAAAGTCTTTTTTCTTGTGGATATTAAATTAATTTGAACAATTAGATTTATCTTAAATTAATACATTTTACAACAAAACTGGAACAACTTTATTTGATTTGTTGGTTTTCTGGAGATACAAATACGAAATAGAGAAATTTCATGTCGAATTAAATTAAAATTATAATAAAATTTATCCTATAAGCAAAATGTAAATAAGTTAGAATTAATTTTAGTGCTTCAAATGAGAATAAAAAAAACTTTTTAACAGATTAGGAGATAATGTTACATGTTGTTTGAATAAACAACACTATGAATAAGTTATACGTTACAATGTTTTTTATGCTATGACACCCAAAAAAGGTATCGAAATATCGCATGAAATAATAGGAACTTTTTATTGTTGTTTCATACATACATTTATTTTAAGACAATGAATAATATAAAAAACTGGAATGGATGAAATTTTTGAATAAAATAAATCCATTTAGGATTTAGCAGGCACCTACGCACGGAGCCGACATAATAAATTTCTGAACACATTTTACCTACGTTATGCATAAGGGTTTAGAGTTTAGAGGTATAATATAAAATGGTATGTTTTACATTATTCAACGACCTCTACGTAAAAATGAAAGCA
>KZ651350.1:392622-408130 GCA_001010745.2 Gerris buenoi
ATTAAATTAAAAACGTATATATTTAGTATAAGAATTGTTATTTTAATAAATCAAGTAACTAAATATCAGTTTAAGGTGTTTAAATTGCGTGAATTTGTAGGTAAAACTTTTATATTTACAAACTTAATAGCTATTACCCATGGTGCACTAGTCGTAGATAAAATTTAATACGCAACATGGATCGAAGTATTTCTGCTCTCGGGATTATCTCCCTCGGCAAGCCTCGAGAGCTAATACTACAATTATCTCCCTCGGCCAAAGGCCTCGGGAGCTAATGAAGTTTTCTCCTTCGGCGTTGCCTCAGGAGAGAACTTAACCTCGAGCCGGAAAACATACTTCTCTCCCTTGTTGCGTAAATAACTATTAAGGTCCTCTGAGTCCAAAAAAATGTTTGTCTGTAGTCTGGACGCAGACGCAGTCGAGCTTAAACTGCTGGGCAGATTTCGTGATATTTGCCTTAAATTTAAGAAAAATCATACACGGAGGCGAAATCAAGAGAAATTATTTTTAGCTCTAAATTTAATGGCACTAGGCCCAGGCCCCCTAAAAAAAAACCTCTGAAAAAACATGTAAACTGAAATTTTTTATAGTAGGCCATAATTTGATCATTGTCATTTCTGGACCAATACAAGTTTTAACCTTCTGCGCCTATTTGTTTTACTTCAACTTGCACACAAACATACATTTACACCTATATACGCAAAAATACTCATCTGATTGGTATGAAATTTGAATGGTTGGTCGAAAGTAGATTGCAGATAGCACCAGAATAATTTCAACTATCTGTGATAAATTAATACTTTAATTCATGATAATTGAATGTAAATAAATAGGACGCGAGGTAATGTGCCCCTCTAATTGGTTGACTATTTTACTTTCGACTGATTGAATTACTTCGACTGATTGAATTACTTCGACTGATAAAAGTGGTTTACCTACTTATCTACGAATTTTAGTTGATCCAATGTAAGTTCCAAAAAAGCGTATTTATGTTAATACGTATTACGTTTTTAAACATCAATTGCCTATATCTTATACTTTTGAAGTGCATGTTTTTTTTAAAAAGTAATACAGAAATATAGAAGTTAGCAGTTCTACAAAAAGGCATGTATTTGTTAATCCAGTCAGGTANAAAAAAGCGTATTTATGTTAATACGTATTACGTTTTTAAACATCAATTGCCTATATCTTATACTTTTGAAGTGCATGTTTTTTTTAAAAAGTAATACAGAAATATAGAAGTTAGCAGTTCTACAAAAAGGCATGTCTTTGTTAATCCAGTCAGGTAGATTTAGGGAGGAGATTTGTTCAAAATTTATTTAGGTAACTTCATAAGGACATAGGTTTAGTCCTGCTCAGGTACAAAAAAGCAAAAGGGGTCAAAAGGACAGGTTCTAAGAAAAAGGGCTTTTTTAAATCCATTAAACCCTTGACATTTTTAAGAACGAAGTGCAACAGATTATTTGTCCATTTCTTAGAAATCCAAATAGTATTTTTTTTTTTTTTTTTTTTTTTTTTTTTTTTTATTAGCCCTAATAGCAGTAAAACTATAATACATCTTTTCTTACCAATATTTTTTTTTTCATGAGAAAATATTTGAAAGCAGTTTTCTACATAAATATAAATAAACCTTCATTGATACTTGCTCAAATAAAAGTACTTACATTTACAATAGTATTTTTTTCAGTATATATTCTAAATCTAAATGAACCAGTACGAGTTGAGCTTTTAAACACAGCTCATTCGTAAGGGAAATAAGTATAATTTTGAGGATTTGGTTTATTATAGTTACTTATTAACAGTTTTTTTTTTTTTTTTTTTTTTAAATCCTACAGTTTGTGCCAAATGTTTGTTAGTTCGTTGACAGGGGGTAAGAAGGCGCGGAGAGTTCAGTACTTTAAAATCCAAAGCTCTCATTCATTGCCTCCCAATCCCATTTTTGTCTGTCCTGCGCTGTCGGCTGTTGACGCACTAGAAAATTGCAAATATTTGGCACAAACTATAGACTTATATTTGAAATAGGGATTTTAGAAATTCGGCTGATATGTATGTAAAAGTTAACAAAAGATAATAATGACATTAAATCAATTACATATTAAAAACTTTAGACTAAAGAGTATTTGGTAATTATTAACAATTTGTTTGTAGCCAGAACCTGATAAGCCAATATGTTAAAATAAATTTATATTATATGTTAACAATATGGTTGGCAATAAATGGAAATAAAATAAATAAGAATATACTGCCAATTGTTGTGGCACACAATTATCAGATCGTGCTTAATTGATTATTTCCATTCATATAAAAAAATCCAAAATAATAAAAGTGGAAATAAAATGAAGAAAGTAGGAAAGAGAGAAATTAGGCAATAATACGTTGTAAAAGCAAAACATCATTAAATTACTGGTTTTTTTTTTGGTTTTTTTTTTTACATGAATAATATGATCAAGAAATGTTTATTGGTGTAATTTGCTTGGACTAACGATGGGCAATTGTGCCCTAACATAATAATTTAATTAAAATCGGGAATATGGAGGTTCTAAAAAATGTTAAACGATACACTGACTGACAGACAGAAAGAATGTTCTGTGATGTCTGAAACCTATTTCTGTCCAGGAATTGTTCAATTCGGATACATAACAAAATTCGGTCTTCAGAATGATCACAATGCTTCCGTTGCCTTCGGTAACTTCGGAAGTAAAACGATCTCATAACGTCCATAAAAGATGCTAGAGAGATAGAATTGGAATGAGATGTTGTACTCGTCAGAACTGCTTTGAAGTTGTTACCTTTTATGTGTTAAAAAAAGTTGTTTTTATCTATAAATAAAGTTGTATTTAAATAAATGTCTACTAATTTAATGATTATTAATTTCTGCTTAATGTAGCTTAAATATAACGATGCAGTAGGGCATAGTATAGTTTAAGGTGGGGTAATAGTTGTAAGACGTATGTACATAAAGAATGTTAAGGTATATAAGAAGGGTTAGGAACGGATATGGGAGTACAGAGTATGTACATATAAGCACGTTATAAAGGTTTCCCTTGGTCTGTTATGCATGGTGTAGGGCTGGTTTTAGGGCCTCTGTCTAAGGGTTTATCCTTGACCTTGAAAGCACTTCTAGCATTGTGTCTCAACTCGTACTAGGGCAGTGTCGAGTGCATGAGAGACCAATCCATAACGCACTTTATTCTTTTTAGTCTTGAATTAGTTCCAGTTGTTTTTCCACAACACCACCTTCATCTCACTGCGATAACAACTCTCGATAACCCTCAACAACTTCTTTAAGCAACTTCAACATCTTAGCAGCCTCCTGACAACAAAACAAGTAGAATCTTAGTATAATCGCATCTCAGCAATCTCTTTTGCATTTTGTACTTTGAATTTGTTTTTTTAATGTAGAACGGAGGGCCAAGCGGTGAGCAACCATGGCGCTCCAAAGGAAGAGCAAAAACCTTAATAACCCATAACCCCCTTGACCTATGGCTAGCTAATCTTCTCTCACCGTCCCCTGCATGGGGGCATATTGATGGCATGATTTAGATTCGGTTTTGGCGAGATCCTGTGAACAGAGGTTTGTCCTTTTATGTATTTAAGATAATTTTTAAATTAAAATCAAATTATAATTACTATTTACAAAGGGAGACAGTCAGAGAAAAATAGATTTCAGCGCCGGAATTCGAACCACGGACCTCCCCCTCATATTTGTCAGATGAAAGTATTCTTCAGTGTAGCTTAACTGGCTAGAGCACCCGCATACTGGAAATGAGGGGGAGGTCCGTGGTTCGAATTCCGGCGCTGAAATCTATTTTTCTCTGACTGTCTCCCTTTGTAAATAGTAAATAGTAATTATAATTTGATTTAAATTAAATTTAAACATTCCATAGTATGAATACTACCAAAAACTTAAAAATTGAATTGATAATTTTTAATTATGAAAGGAGAATAAAATTATTTATTATTTTAAAATTTAATAAAGCAATAAGTCTTATTGATTTTAATTACTTACAATTGAATGCATGTTTTGAAGAAGGGAATATATGTTATATTCTACATATTTTACAAGATAGCAGAAGAGGTGTTTTGCATAGCTGTCGCAGTTAAAAGTGACACTGAAGGTGTAGTGATAAAATGCAGTTCTCCTTAATTCACAGAGGAAAAAGTAATCAATTAAAAGCGCATTCTATTTGTATGAACTTAACGCTGTTTTTGAAATTGTATTGTACCTAACTTCAGTGCTAAATTATTTCAGACAGCCTCGCAAGACTGTTGGGAGGTTGCTTTGCCAGCTGAAGTTTAGTAGCTAAATGTTATGTAGGCCCAAATTCAATATATTTGCAGCTCCTGACAACAAAACAATTGTTTTTTAGGCTTGGATGATGGCCTTATGATAGCTATGTCAATTAAATAAATTGCAATTAAAGCGGGGAGATAATAGATCATAAGGTTTTTCCTTTTACTTGAGTTAGAAGTCAATCAAAAGATATTTAGAAGTAGAGAAGAAATATAGGGGTAATCAATCCCAGTCCAAACGTTACTCTCCTTTGAACGTAACGTAAGAACCTACTAAGAAGGGATTTTTCGAAGTCCCTATCATAAACACAATAATCATACTACTAAAAAATGCACCTTTTTTCTGGAATACAATAGTTGTTATATTTTTCAGATGATTATTCATTTGATGGCCAATGCTGTTAAGGAAGTAGAAATTGGTTACGGTGAAGGTCAGGGAGGAGCGTTACGCCACAGCATCATTTATTTCGGGTTGAGGAGCGATGAAGACGGTTGACAGGTGGTCTTGAGCATAAGCCCAAGGACCTTGGTTCAACTTCCCTTGTTCTTCAACTGGATCAGGTACCGATCGTTAATTATTCTTTGTTTTCGTAATGTATGAAATACAGTAACGGTCACTTTAAGTAGTAGAGTTACACGCTAAGGTAAGAAGACTACGGTTTTAATGATCTTGACAATGGAATTAGTTAATCTAACGAAACGTTTTATTACAAAAAGCATTTTTCTCTTGACATTAAAATGTTTAATTTCCTAATTCCAGCTAAAGATGTGGCTCGTTATATCATGACTGACATTAAAATGTTTCATTTCCTAATTCCAGCTAAAGATGTGGCTCGTTATATGACTGACATTAAAATGTTTCATTTCCTAATTCCAGCTAAAGATGTGGCTCGTTATATGACTGACATTAAAATGTTTCATTTCCTAATTCAAGCTAAAGATGTGGCTCGTTATGTGACTGACATTAAAATGTATCATTTCCTAATTCAAGCTAAAGATGTGGCTCGTTATATGACTGACATTAAAATGTTTCATTTCCTAATTCCAGCTAAAGATGTGGCTCGTTATATGACTGACATTAAAATATTTCATTTCCTAATTCCAGCCAATAAAATGGCTAGTAATATGACCATGGTTGTTAATAATTCCAAACTGTGAATCAACTATGGTATATGCAATCATTATTTACACAAAATAGGTAAATCCAAATCCCCAATATGTCCAGTTTGTAATATGCCACAAAACCCTAGAACATCTAATGGAGTGCATCAAAATCAGCGTACAGAGAGAAACAATATTTTCCCACTTACATAATCAAAGATTGTGCAACGACCTTTCAATTATATGTCTCTTCTAGCATATAACTTGGAACCAATATAGTATACACTCATGCTCATCTTTAATTTCTTGAAACAAGCCGAAATACACGTAAAAACTATTAAAAATACTATCTGTTTACTATATTATACTTTGATTACTTATTATCTATAACAATATATTATCCATCAGAATGTTCATTATTAGGCGGTTTAAAATTCATAACTTTTTTCTCTTTTTTAGGGGTTTTCCTAATGCTATTTGCTAACATTACTATACTTTTATGTCTATGTTCAAATATGTTTTATTTTTGTTATATGTAGCTAGTAATATTACTACTCGTACTTTTATTTTTAGTAAATATTTTTTGTTACTGATCAATTTACACGTATCTATAAGTAAATCAATGTGGGAAATAAGGGTCCTCATTTTGTCTCTCTTTTCATGGCAGTATGTTGTGCAAAGAAATGCCAAAAAAAGAAATCAACCTAAGAATATCCTCAGCATATTATAAGTATGCTATAACATCTGTAGATCCATGGTTTTAATTTATAGGTTGAATATAGTTTGACATTTAAATTTCCCGAAATTATACTAAGAGATATCTACAAACATAAAAAGGTCAACGAAAGATCAACATGGGTTAAAGTAAAATAAAATACATATGCATAATTTAACCACAGTTATAGATTTATAACATGTGATGTAACTTTATTACCTCGCAATAAAATGTAAAATAAAACGACTGTTAAATTCCGTAATAATGAAATATTCATTAAACATATTGCACTCTATATTGTTTAATGTATTTGAATTTTATTCCATATTATTGGATTATTTGGATGAATATTAATTCTGCCTTCANTTCATAACTTTTTTCTCTTTTTTAGGGGTTTTCCTAATGCTATTTGCTAACATTACTATACTTTTATGTCTATGTTCAAATATGTTTTATTTTTGTTATATGTAGCTAGTAATATTACTACTCGTACTTTTATTTTTAGTAAATATTTTTTGTTACTGATCAATTTACACGTATCTATAAGTAAATCAATGTGGGAAATAAGGGTCCTCATTTTGTCTCTCTTTTCATGGCAGTATGTTGTGCAAAGAAATGCCAAAAAAAGAAATCAACCTAAGAATATCCTCAGCATATTATAAGTATGCTATAACATCTGTAGATCCATGGTTTTAATTTATAGGTTGAATATAGTTTGACATTTAAATTTCCCGAAATTATACTAAGAGATATCTACAAACATAAAAAGGTCAACGAAAGATCAACATGGGTTAAAGTAAAATAAAATACATATGCATAATTTAACCGCAGTTACAGATTTTTTTAAAACATGTGATGTAACTTTATTACCTCGCAATAAAATGTAAAATAAATCGACTGTTAAATTCCTTAATAATGAAATATTCATTAAACATATTGCACTCTATATTGTTTAATGTATTTGAATTTTATTCCATATTATTGGATTATTTGGATGAATATTAATTCCACCTTCATTTAAAATTAAATCAAATAGTCAATTAGTGTTTCACGTAGCTCCCTCTCGTCATTTCACAAGTTAATTATGCTATGCTTCTACAAAACATTATTGCGTATAATTTTCCTATTTTTTTCAATGATAAAATGGTTTGGTTTTATTACATCAATAAAAGTAACATTTGAGCAAAATTTAAAGAGATTGAAATTAATACGGCCATTTGTAGTTACGTTCGACATTCCTTCCAATTTTTTTAAAAAATCAAATGAGTACTTCAAAAATAAGAATATAGGTATTACTATATTCTTAAAAACACATTTGTGTTAATGTGGAAGAAAAACAAAAATACGCATAAGGTTGAAACTCATATGGGATCAACAATGGGCTAATTGTGACCTACCATCCAAATTTCATTAAAATCAGATGAGTAGTTTTTAAGATATGTAAGTTCGCAAATTCTTAAATCGTCTAAAACGGATTTATGATCGGGAATTTTTATAATTGGAGACAAAAGAAAAATCATTCATCAGAACTCTTGGAAGCAAAAACATGTGGAATTTGTAACACGTCTACTCAACCATACTTTCAATATCCAGTGGGGACACATAATTTTCATGGGCTTTAGTTTAACATCTTAATTTTTTAGGATTTAGGATCATAAATATTTTGAAATATTGGAAATTACAGGTAATTATTACTTTATTACATGAAGATGCAATGTGCCAGACTAATTAGCCGAAGTTCCTTAACTACTTAATCGAATTAATTACTAGCTGCTGCAGAGGATTGACAAATTATTCCATTCAACGAGGTCTTTCGTCTTTTCTAGTTCTCGTAGACTTTATTTTTAAGTAAATTAACATGTTACTNTGGTGGTTATTTGTACTTCCATAGGTAGAATATACCCAAAAAATCTAACTGGGATAGTTGGGATAGCAAAAATAGACCCCTGTCGTCTTCAGAAAAAATGTAATTTTTGATATGTAAAAAAAAATATTGCATCTTTGAAGCTCTATATTTTGGAAACTATAGTGTTTAGGAAAAAATATGAAATATAAAAATTGTTTCAAATTTAGTGCTCTACAAGAAAAATACGAACACTTTTTTCCAGGACTTATAGGTAAAAAGTTATAAAGAAAAAACTAAAAAATACACTAAAATTTCACACATTTTGGCCCCCCTCTGGGTTAGCACAGGGTCTAGGAGGTCGAAAACTTGGGGTTTTAACTAATGTCTAGGTACATACAATATAAAAAAGAAAAAAGTTTTTATGACCTTTTGCAAGGTAGACCCTCATTTTTAATACCTGTCGACTGGACTAATGAGTACTATCAAAGATAAGAATATAGGTATTAGTAAATAAACATTTGTGCTAATGTAGAAGAAAAACAAATAAACGCAGAAGATTGAAATTCATATAGAAACAATAATGGACTAATTGTGACCTACCGTCAAAATTTCATTAAAATTAGATGTCCAGTTTTTAAGATATCTAGGTTAGCAAACATTGAGCGATAGACCAACAGAGAGACACGGAATCAAAAATGTTCCCTGATGTCTAAAACGGATTTATGATCGGGAATTTTTATAATCGGAGACAAAAGAAAAATCATTCATCGCAGAACGATCACAATGGTTCTTTTACCTTCAGTAGGCTCGGAAGCAAAAACATGTGGAATTTGTAACAGGTCTACACAACCATACTTTCAATATCCAGTGGGGTCACATCATTTTTACGAGTTTAAGTTTAATGCACACATCTTAAGTTTTTGGGATCATCAATATTTTGAAATATTGGAAATGACAGGTAATTATTACGTGAAGATGCAATGTGCCACATTAATTAGCCGAAGTTCCTTGACTACTTAATCGAATTAATTACTAGCTGCTGCAGAGGATTGACAAATTATTCCATTCAACGAGGTCTTTCGTCTTTTCTAGTTCTCGTAGACTTTATTTTTAAGTAAATTAACATGTTACTTTTTAAGGCTTTTTTAAGGTTTATATTGAACACATGATTATATCCTAAGCCCTTTGGCCCTTTTCTTTTTCGTTTGTACTGTTGTACAAGCGTTGCGCCTGAGGGCTTTCAACCTTGTACTTCCCCTTACAAAAAAGACCTTCCAATGGAAGATAGGATCTTAGAAGGTCTTAAGTACAAACTTTTTCGGATGTTAAGAAAGAAGAACTTCAAAAACCCTCACTTTCTGTTATTCGCTGGTAAAATTTCATTCATCCATCAAACGAATATATTTTTTTGAAAAATAAAAATAATCCCTTTTCCATGTTTCTCGACATCGACGAGATAGTACGGTTTACACTTAACATCAGCATTATCCTTTTGAAAAGTTAGTTACAAGTTGGAAGGGGTTTCTCCTTTATTCCTTATAGATCCCTCGCAGGGAGAAATTCACTTCAATAAAATAGTATAATAAGAAGCAAGAGCAAGGAGTTACGTGCTGAATTCACAGCATGTTTTCATGTTTCTAGTCAATACTTTATTGTATTTTGTTTCTTCAGTTAGAGGGGAGCAGAGGAAAAGGCTCATTGAGCTCTTAGTCAACCATTTCAAGTAAATATTTTTTTTATAGAAATACTTTTACAAATGACCTTTGCTTTTACTCTTAATCCTTTTGTATGCGAACAACGAAATATTATTAACTGTCAACAGACGGTAATAAAAGAAAGTTACTACCGAGTTGTTGCTTCGCTTCAACGGATAAAGTTCATTATAATTATATTATGCTCTTTTCTTTCCTCTCACGAAATTCTATTTTTATTTTATTATCGATATTAAAATTTGATTTATAGTAAAACTCCGATCATTCAATTATCCGATAATCGGAAAAAATATTTTTTTAAAAATGAAATGCTGCTAATATCTGAGGCACATAACTTTCTCACATTATATCGCCAATCACATAAGTGTAAAATATAAAGATAGATTTAAAAAAAATCCATCTTATTCAAAATGTGTGAAAAAAATTATGTGTTTGTTTAATAATGTTATAAGTAACATTTATTTTAATTTTAAATAAACTTGAATCTTGGTTGATCTATTTCACCTTTGTTAAACTTATAGTTCCTATTTATAATTTTATTGAAAAACATATTAATATATTCTGAAACCCATTCCTTGGTCTTAATGGAAATAACATTAAATTCTCATTTGCGATATTTCAACCCCACTTATTCAAGTTTAACAAGTTTTCTTATAGAACATCCAAATCCAAAAGTATCTCCTACTAAACTATGGTGTATTTAAAAAAAAAAAAATCCTCGGCAAAGTACTCCTTTGTCACTAAAACTTTCCTATTTTTTATCCTGGAGAAATCTGTCTTTTTTGCGAGTTAATCAAATCAAAAATGAACAAATTAATGTATGGGTCCGTAGATAAGTAAGAAATGCTAATTAGGAACAGCTCTAATTGAGTCTATATATTTTTACTTTATTCTCAGGTGCATGCTACGTAAATTTAAAGAGAAAGGGTGAAAAAAGTATGTATGAAAAGTGTTGTTCTAGTTTGTCATATCATTTTTTACAATTGTTAAACAACATATAAGGTTCAGAGATACCCCTAGAGGAGGCGAAACTTTTCAAGACATATTTATTGCAATATTAAAAAATATAAAAGGGTTTTTCAAATAAAATAAAAAGTTTATGATTTTGCTGAACTATATAATTAAGAGTAGAATATGTGAGATCCTTAAGGCTAATGACTCTTGTGGTTAAGTTTAAAAGGTCAAAAAAAGCTTGAGAGTTAGGTTAACGAAAGAATTGTTTCAGATTGGATGAGTTTAAAGGAAACTGTCTTAGTTTAGTGGGACGGATGATATTTTTGTGGATAGTATTAGGAAGGTTGGATTGTGAGATGGAAGTGTATAATGCCAAGGTTGCAAGGTTGGTTCCCATGTGCTGTAAGGTTGAGAAGTGTGGGCAGGCAGGAGAGGGAGTATTAGGACAATGCACCTTGGGGTCCGTCGTACCTGCAGCAAGGTCTCCCCCTCCACTGAAACCCAGAACCCATCCCTAATTACTATAACTCAGGGCTAGAACACCCAAACTACACCTCCCCGTGCCCACCAAAACTAACCGATATTAACCAAAATTATTTTACTTTGCATCTTCCATTTCAACACCAGTCACCTCCATTGATTCTGATTTCATCCATTTTCGTCCTGCCATAAATCTCCTGGAATGAACAAGAATGTCTCAGACTTTTTACAGATTATACTAGTGTAGCTACATGCACAATGGATGGATGTAACAATTATATAACTTTTTCAGAAAATGCGGAGTGAGCAAGACTGTCTCAGTCTTTATACAGGTTATACTAGTGTAGCTGGATGCACAATGGCTAGATGTCACAATTAAATAACTTTTTCAGAAAATGTGGAGTGAGCAAGACGGTATCAGACTTTTTACAGAATATACTAGTGTAGCTGGATGCACAATGGATGGATGTCACGATTATATAACTTTTTCAGAAAATGCGGAGTGAGCAAGCCTGTCTCAGACTTTTTACAGAAAATACTAGTGTTGCCGGATGCACAAAGTATGGATGTCACAATTATGAATTTTTCAGAAAAGGTGGAGTGAGCAAGACTGTCTCAAACTTTTTACAGATTATACTAGTGTAGCTGGATAATGGTGTAGGTGGCATAATGGATGGATGTCACAATTATATAACTTTTCCTGAAAATGCTTTTTAAGTATAGGCTGTTCCATATTGCCATTAATACAAATAACGTTAAAAAACATGACATCTCCATTTAATAAGAACTTACCACTACCATTTTTTTGAGAGCAAGTAGATCGTGAACAGCTCATTAAAGACATAATCTTTCCATCCTTTATGCATAGAAGGGTAGAATAGAAGTATTTCTTCAATAACATTTTTATTATATTCTTTGATAATAATTGTTAAAAAAATCTTAATTAAGGTGGTGAGAAGCAAAGTGGCACAAAGGAAATTAGCACAATTTTGAGAAAGCGCAGTTTAAAGTTAAATTTGTTTAGAAAAGTTCCGTGAAAATTTGACGAATTACGAGTACATACTATAATATGATAGACGTGATTGAGATTCATTTCTATCCCTTTTGCCACCAACATTTCAATATAATATCCATTTATTCCGCATGAATTCTATTCCAACAAAACTCAGCATTCAACCGCTCTTACCCATTAGCTTACTACCACTAAATTATTAGATTCATTTTATCCATATATTATTGAATTCGTCATTACGAACTACGAATTTATTATTAAATTTTGTTTGAGGATCCTTGGTAAATTATTATCCATTTCATTCTCAAAATACCCTCCACAAATAATATTAATACCGCACGAGGAATATCATAATTCATTACTTGATAGACAATATGCTATTGTCTATTGACAAACCTTTAGTCTATCATAGTCTTGTTACTGAGCAACATGAATTTGTACAACTACACTAATTTGAAGGAATTCAGGTAACCTTCCCTTCATTATATCTTTCTACCTCAAGACCTCTTTAACTGATGTATTTTTTTTTCGTCCCATTTTTTACTTGGTCATATTAAAAGAAAGTATCGTGATAGCGCAACAACTCGTTTTTAAGATTTATATGGATGTACACGTTTTGACTTTTCTTAAGCCCAGAAATATTTGTCTAAAGTCTAAGCAGACGTGTGGAGATTAAAGCTGCTGTGCTGATTTCGATGCAATTGGGCATACATATTCAAAGAAACCATTCCTCGAGACGTAATCGAGTAATAAATAACTCTAAATTTAGAGCCGCTTTCCCCTAAAAAAAAACTTAAATAAAAAATCGCGAGAAACAAATTATTTCTTAGTCTTAACAATTCACACATTCTATTTCCATTTAAATAAGAATTTAACCAAATAAAGTAAAGTTTTCTTGGGGGAAAATAGTTTATGAAATATTGATAAAAATAAATTTGTTCCCCATGAAATTGAAACCATAATGTAAGCAACCTGTTGAATATTGAATACATTTTAAATATGGTTAATGATAAATTAATTCAATTAGATGTTGTCGGATTTGAACTACCACTATGCATATAAGATCTAAGAATGTAACGTTCGAGTTTTAAGACCAAAAACATTTAATGTAGTGCTAAGTCAGAGACGATTTCCCTTTGTCTTAGCTCTTAAGTATTTTTATTTTCAAATAATCATAAGTTAGTGTTTTTTTTTTTTTTTTTTTACTTAGAATCGATAGGCTTCAATTTGATTAAGTTTAAGAGAACTTCTAACCCACATTCTATATTTTTTCTTGTACACTTTTGGAATACAATTTTTTATGGTGTTGTATTAGATTCGTGTTAGGTTTATAGGTGCTTGAAGAACAGAATCTTCCCTTTACACGCCGTATTCGTGAGAAGGTTTAATTGAATATAACCTTGGAAATGAAAACTTCCAACTAACATCTTGTTTCAATGTTTTATTAACATCTAAAATTTGGGTAAAAATGATTGCCCAAATAAAAACTTATTTAATATTTTCACCTTCAACTAAATAGATAGAAAACTTCGAAAGATCAATTTAAGTTTATTTTTAGAATAAAGTTTGAACGGTTTCATACGGCAATATAAAACGAATCTTCACGTTTTATAGTGGGGGGACGTCACAAAAGTAGGATATTGACCATTTCTTATATTCCCTTATCCAATAAATTGATGTTGCAGATATACAAGCATATTATATTAGCCAAGTGTTAGAAGGGGATGACAGCGAATGGCAATGTTGAGTCTATACTTCCTTCCCTTGGGCTTTGTTTTTATGGACTTAGGACGAAATATAAAGAGAACACGATTCCAGAATGGATAAAAAGAAAGGGAGGATTTTTTTTTCAAAAGGGGATGAAAACTTGCCGAGAATTGCTTTTAGACATTCATATTTGCCTCTTCATCTCATTCATCCAATATAAACAATATCATACATCAATAATTTTGACTAAAATGAATAAATCAGTAGAGTCTATTGCGTATTATATGTTTATCTTATTTAAATAAAGCGAGAATCAGTCGGAAGTAAAAATAGTCAGCCAATTAGAGTGGCACATCACTTCCTCACGTCCTATTACATACACTTTATTGATTTCATGCTTTTACAACCTTTTATCGTTAAATTGATTGTTTCTGTTCGTCAAATTGTTTTGATATTTTTACTTAAACTAAGCATCAATATAGCAAAATTTATTAAGCGGAGACGGTTGAAATTAGTTTGGGGATATATGCTGGCTACTTTTAACAAACCACGTATATTTCATAAAAATCAGATGTGTACTTTTGAAGATAACGTGTAAATAAATGTATGTGTGTGTGTGTGTGTGCAAGAGAATGAGTGTAGAAGGTTTAAGTTTAAACTTATATGGTATCAACAATGAGCTAATTATGAGCTAACATCCAAACTTCATTAAAACCGATTAACCGATAAGTAGTTTTTAAGATGTAAAGGTTCGCAAAAATTAAGCGCCAATTGAAAAAAATGTTCCCTGATATGTGAAACGGATTTCTTTCTTGGAAGTTTTGAATCGGAGGCATAAAATAGTTTCGCTGTTCTGAACGATCACAGCTTCCGTTACCTTAGGTAAGCTCGGAAGCAAACATAATTCTTGAAGAAGAATTATTCCTTGAAGAAGAAAATAAATTTGTGTTTGTCCCAAATGAATATAGCCTCCAGATATTAGAATAGAAGAGCGAGAGAAACAACAATAAGTTTTGTAATTGAAGTTTAACGTTTCCCTTAGAGCTGAAAATTTTAGAGACTTAGAAATCCCTGAAGAACGTATCGTATTAAATTAACGAAAATTGCTTTATTTGGTATTTGTCACGTTCTAATGTCTAAACGATTGTCGACAGAATCGTCAGAAGAAATTGCTGCCAAATATTTGGGTATATTCGAGATATTTCCTAATAAGTTGTTGTGAGTTGATGATATTAGCATGAGTTGGAGTTAACATCACGATGCAACACACTATCACACTCTCTAAAGATGGTTCCAGTAGTGGAACCGAAACCAAGGGCTTCAAACCCTTCGAGACGTAGATTTCATCGGAAAGCCAAATGTATCTTTTCTTTACTAATTACTAATAGGCATTATAAGTTACTTGAATGTAATTTGTTTGGTTTAGTCTTAAAAATACAGTTATCATTATTACTATTACACCAATTTGAGATGGGCCTTTCTGAGGCCTCACTTTGGTACAGTGCCGGATCTAGGGGGGGGCTAGGGGGGGCAAGCGCCCCAGGCGGCACGGCCGGGGGGCGGCAAAACGAGGTGGAAAAATAAAATTATAAATAAAGGAAAAATAATAAAAAGTTCATGAAATTCAACAATATTAAGTTTTAAAAGCATAAAGTAATTTAGTATACACAATAAGACGCGTTAGTTAG
>KZ651350.1:423834-433884 GCA_001010745.2 Gerris buenoi
CCACTCTCCACCATTTTGTTTTTTTCAAATGCCTATTGCCAAGCTATGTCCCGCAGACGAACATAGTCGACCACATATTCTTAAAAGGCACTAAAAGATTAACTTGTATACAAAATTCTAGCTTGATGTTAGTCAGACACTTTTTTGCACGCTATCTCCTGGACTATAAATTGTGTGATTTAAAAAAAAATCAAAACAGTGTCGGATAAAACTACCTCAAATTCCGGGATTTGATTGTTATTGCGGTCAAAATGAAAATATGCTTTATTTATAACAAGCCGCTAAGCAACAGCCTCAATTTTATACTTAGAAAAAAAGTAAAATTAAGTAAATTAATTTAGGTATCAATTTAGTTAAGTTATTATATCTATTTGAAGACCAATAAATCAAAATCAATATTTATTTTAATTGGAATAAATGTGGCTGCGCATTAGCTTAGCAATAACTAATCATTCTGAGGTGAGTTGTCGTCGTCGAGACACTATTCGATTATAAAAATGATAATTCTATGCGCGTATAATATTAAATCGTTTTTATACTCTGTCTGAAGCCTAAACTTAGTAAAAATTAGGTTTTAACAAAAAAATTGAATATTAAGAACATGTAAATTATTTAGCAGGGTTAACTCACAAATCGACAATAACCTGCCAGCTTAATGTAGATAATTTCTGCATAATTATTCTGGATTTTCTTAAGATAACAATCTCCTTAGTTAGTGAATATTCATGATATAATATATTTAAATAATACATGCGAAGAAGAAACTGAAAGAAAATAAAGAGCTATTACTAGCTGATGGGTTCAATAGTTTTATTTTTAAATTATAATTTTTTTAGTTCTATGTATTTTATCCAAAACTTTTAATGTAACTTCAGAAGATTGAACATAAAGATAATTAAAAGATTAATGATTAGTGAGCATAAGATACGCTCATCGTTACTTACATATTCAAGTTAAATTATCATGTCTTAACATTATTTTTTACATGAGAAAAATACCATGGCAATTTAAGTTAATAAACATGAGAGCTTCCCGCAAAAATTGAGCGATAAATCGACGGACATAGAACCAAAAATATTTCCTGATGTCTGAAACGGACTTCTTTATTGAAATGTTTGAAATCGGAGACATAAAAAAATGTTTTTTCTTTAGAACTATCTCATAGCTTTTCTACCTCAGTAAGCAAGGAAGTAGAAAGGGAAAAACACTAATACTTATTATCACCTTTATTATTAATAATTAACAATTACTAATTTATTATTGGACAATATTGGGTAAAAGTATAATATCATAAAATACGTGATGCTCCACGCGATTAAAGATGACAAGTGACAGACAGACATTTAAAAAAAAAATATATATTGCTAAAATATGAATCTGAAATAATTAATGATAGCCGGAAGTTTAAGTCAAACCAAACTTTATTTTTTTTTCGGAGTTATAAATTCGTATAGAACCCATTGAACAAACGAAAAAGTCGAGGACTCTTTCCCAGATCCTTCCATTTGTAGGTAGAAAAGTTATTAGGCTCGATCTCAGATCCTCAGGTACTTTTATAACTCTCTTTCCAAGGGAGCTATTGGCATTCCAAGTGACATGTTAACGCCGGGAAGCATCTTAGTAGATGATGGAGTTTCGTTCTCCTTTCTTCTTATCTGACAGGTAAGATTTCTAAACAAGGCTAGCAGTTGCAGATCTCTTATTTTTTTAAAAAACAGTGATCTAATAGATTAAAATTCCTGTCATGAGATGACAAGAGGACCTCTTAAGAGCAAATATTGTACAGGAAAACTTATCTGAGATTGAGATGGTGACATAAACCTCTTAGCTGGTTCTATTCTGGTAGCTGGGTCTTAAGTTGTCTAAAAATCTTATCGAAGGTACAAAGTCAAGGACATATATTGGAGAGCCTAGCCAGATGATGTGCTAGTTCATAAACTTCTATCCTATAATGCCCTGGAACTGGAATCTACACTACTTAAATAGTATTTCGAATTGCTAGAAGGCATCCTTTTAGTATAAATCCGGGTCCGATATGGTGCTGATTACCTTCTTGACCATATTGTGTGGGTGGTCTACTGTGTGTATTGCAACCCATAGATAATTGGACTAATGGAATATGATGGCGCTTTGGTCTATTAGAGACCTTCAACAGTTGGGTGGTCAAATACATGCTAAAGTTAATGCTCCTCTCACAAGAGTGGCTGGGTTCTGCGACCATTTATTATTATCTAAGCCTATTCCACTCAAGTCAAGACACATAATATTGTTGAATCAACAATTTATTTACAACAATTGTTGCTTGTATAGTTGATACATTTTTAGGGTTTTGTAGATACTTCTCAAAACCATTATGCCGAGGGTGATGTGTCCGTCCGTCCGTCGCTCTTTGGTTCATAGGGCCCGAACCGTTCAAGCGAAAGTGCTGAAATTTGGAACCCTGGTGCAACTTTTTGACACAACCAGAGGAAAAATATACAGAAGTCCATAATTAGATTTGCGCAAGCGCAATTCAAAAAAATGTGGTAAACTCAAAAATTTACATTTTTTTAAATTTTTGAGTGGGGTATCAAATGAAAGCTGCTGAAGAGTAGGACACAAATATATATTTGCTTTTTTAAATTTTTTATTCTTTAATGTTTTTATAAGTCAAAATATACCCAAAAAAACATTCCCCCCCCCAAACTTTATATAATGGCTGGTCCTAAAATTTTGAAATAATTCATAGTTATACCTTATGGTGGGGCGATGAAAATTTCCAGAAAAATGTATTTTATCTTGTCGTTAATACCGATAAAAAACATTGTGACCCCCCGGGGGATCGAACCCGGAACCCTTAGGATCGAAGACCAAAAAATCATAATTACATAACGGGTATGCTAATTCATCTACAAAACCCTTAAAAGTACTTGGGGCAAGTACTTCCCTGTGATTTTATGAAATATAATGTTGTGGTTGAAAGGATTTCTAATGTGTCATTGTTGATTGTTGTTGTCTGTTGTGTTTTTGTGATTCAAGATGATGTGATTTTTTAAATTGTAATCACTAAAATATTTTTTTTTAAAATGATAATGTTTAAATTTTAAAAACATGTTATTTTACTTATCAAATAAGTAACTAAGGATACGTTACGAAAATAAATAACTAAATGCTTTAAAAAACTTCTATATCTAACTATACGTTATAAATGCAATTCTTTTCTATGGTCCATGACATAAGGATAATTATAATTATAATAACAACATAAAATTTAACATCTCGTAATGACAATACATCTTATTAAATATTTTAACTATATACTATATAAATTACGAGTCTTAATTTAGATTTGTGTTGATATTAGGTTTAGCTACATTTTGTGAGATGATTATCTATGAGGGTTCAGGGTCTACGTTTCTTCGACTATTGCTAATCGATTATTCTACGGTTTACAATCGATTATCAATTTTGTTTAATGACACCGAATCGAATCGTCGATACAGGACCAGTTGTGAAATAAAAATCTTCTTCTAACAAAAGAATATTTAGTTCTTACAGTCATCCTGACCTGTAGTATTTCAGCTAATAACCTTGAGGTAAGGAGGGTTACTGTCTTTATAGATTGCACATTTTCCCTTCATTCTTTTAGCCCTGGAGATAGCATACAAAAAAAGTGTCTGACTACCATCAAGCTAGAATTTTGTGTACAATTTAATCTTATAGGGCCTGCAGAGGGTGAGAAAGGAGGAATAGACGTTTGAGCACTTCAAGAAGAAAACCACTCTGGGCGGCCACCAAATTTAAACCAAATTAATTTTAGAAAACTTTTAAACAGTTATGTGGGATTTTCTCAAAATTCAAATCAGCAGCTACGGTTAAGACCTACTGTTTTTATTTCATTCATTTTTTCGCCAACTTAAAATAATAAGAATATTTTAGATATAAAGACACCATTTTAAGCTTACTAAAACCGCCAAGTTATGTAAACATTAGGTTATCCACTTCCACTTTATTGGGTATTGAGTTGTAAATATTTTAAAAATATAATATTTTTTTGTAATTTCGGCTCTACAGTGGACTAACTGAATAGAATCTGTGAAATATTACCTATAATCTGGCTGATCTTTAAAATAGCGGTTACCATAATGCTCCAGCTGTAATAGTTTTTGAGTAATTAATTTTTTTTAATCATAAAGAAGACAATTTTAGGTTCCAACTCCAGATCATTGTCAGAAAAATGTTGTAGTCTATATATATTGCCAGTCTTTTAGGTGTAGTACCACATCCTACAGTATTGACGAATGGGTGAAGAACACCCTGCATATGCTTGGTACACGTAAACGTAAATAAAGTTTGTAGCCGGCAGTAAATGTTAAAATGTAGCTTGGCGCTTTTGGTACATCAACTCTTTGCTTAAGGCTCTTCTCTCTGCTTTAATAAGGCTAGGCGCACACTGGAGACAAAACAGTCTGCAGACTGTCTGAGAAGACTGTCTTCCGGTGCAACAGATTGTTGGAGGTTGACAATTTTGCCAACAAAACTGTCACTCAACAATCTTTAGTATCGGGCGCTCTGTTATATTGCAAGGCTGAGAAATTAATTGTCTATTTGAATTTGATTTCCATTTATGTATTTCAACAGCTTAAAAGATAATCAACAGCTTTAAGATAAATTGAATTTTGATCTTTCTATCTCCCTTGTCCTTAAATAATTTAATTAACAATAATTAATAAATTATAATTCGAGTCTTCGGTTAGTCCACCAGGAAAATTTGCATTTTAAAAATCTTATTATTTAGTTGTTCTTAACAAGCAATAAGTACACCTCAGAAAACTTTGCTGGTTGCAATAATGTCTCTGTGCAAAGAATAGAACTAATAGTACAGTATAGTGTTGAAAATAAAAATTATTATGATTATAATTTTTAAAATCCAATATTCCCTTCTGAGTTCTGTTTTAAAAAACAATTATCTTTTATACTTTGCTTTATACTTATACCCTTGTCAGTCAATTACTTCGCTCCCTTTTAACGGTTTTGTTTAACCCTATGGCCAACCCAAAAAAAGACTACCCTTCCTAAACAATAAGACTATAATAGCCCTACGTTTCATTCACTTTCTTAAGAATGCTGTCTCAAGGCTCAACTATTTCATTTACGGATCTTTTTATACTCCAAACCTTTTTTTTAAACAAATGATAATTGGAATTCAGCCGTTTTATTTTTATTATGATGTTAAAATAATTAATTTTCTAGATTTAAAATTGCATTCACTTTAAGCTTTTTTTTTTATCAAATCTTTTAGAGCAGTTAAGATGATTTTGTTAAGTTACCTGAAAATGTAATTTTTATTCGCAAAAGAATAAAAAAATACGTTCCCATTTATTATGCAAGCCGTCCTCTGGAACCATGTTCGACAGAACGAGGTATCGGAACATACCCGAACTTATTCCCCTATTGTAGAAAAGAATGGAACCACGTCCATTGCATCATACCGTTATCCTAGTTCGGATGATTTTGGCCGTGCACGGTAGATTCCTCAAAACAACCGGATTACATAGATATTTAAGCCCATTACCTTTGAATTTAAAATAAATTTGACCCCGCTAGAAATCAAGTTCCAAACAATCACACATTCAATACAAAGTGGGGTCACATTATTTTAATAGACTTTTTTTAACGTTCACATTCTAAGAAAAGGGACCAGAAGAAGCTATGTGCCGCACTAATTAGTAGATATTTATTTATAAAACTTACTTAATTTTTAACAAGCCCACAGTTCTTGATTTAAAAAACTAACTTAATTTTTAACAGGCCCACAGTTCTTGATTTAGAAAACTAACTTAATTTTTAACAGGCCCGCAGTTCTTGATTTAGAAAACTAACTTGATTTTTAACAGGCCCACAGTTCTTGATTTAGAAAACTAACTTCATTTTTAACAGGCCTGTTTATAAATATAACACCAACTCCATATTAATCTTTATGCGTTTTAAGCCTTGAACTAATTAAAATTAAATGCTTTGTAAACCAAACAAATATAATTTCGACCTTGCCTTTTCATACATTATGTCTTTTGAGAATGTTATTTGGGTTAGAAGTATTAAACATTTCGTCCACACCAAAAACATTACTTAACCAACAAACAATAAACTTAAAGCATACTTCAAGATTATATTTTAAATTACTTTATACTTAAAAATAATCATGTTTTGAATACTAATTACATAATATATTAACTCGTTTTAAAGTAGGTACTGTCAAAATGCAAGTATTAAATTACGAATGCAACTACTTACATAAATATATTAAGTTAAATTGCTTTAAAGTACTGACAAAATGTGAGCATTAAATTACGAATGTCTCTACTAATGAAGGAAATTAAAGTGATAAACGCAGTCTTTGAATATATATTAAGTTAAAAAAACCAAATGTTTATGACATTGTGAATGTAGAATTTAAAATATTTAAAGGGCACAAACCTTACCGAAAAATTGTGTTATACATTTAAATATCATGACAATATTTACTAAGATCGAAAATTATTAACAATGGAGGTGGAATATCTGTTGCGGCTTTAGGATAATGAGATAAAATGTTTGGGATTTTACATCGATAAACAATTAAACCAAATTTAGTAAATTTTTCATAAAAGAAGTACGTAAATAGGAGGGATTAAAAATCCAATTATGAGATTTTGATAGCTTTATACTAACAAATTTATAATTTTTCTTCTATATTAATGAAATCCATGAAGCAATGACTGACTGAATCATCACGATAACTCTAAAACCACTAAACTTATGAAAATTAAAGTTTGTTGATAGGTTCCTCTTAGATTCTAGGTACAAGGTACATAAGAAATATTTTTATGATACGCCTATTGATTTAAGATGGTGGCCATTTATATGCGAAATTGTTCATGAAAATATCTCCGGATCCGATTTCACTAGAACCTTTAAAATTTGAATGTTGGCTTCCTTTTATGAAATATTTATAATGTTGAGGTTGAAGGGATTTCTAATGTGTCAATGTTGTTTGTTGTTTTCTGTTGTGTTTTTGTGATTCAAGATGGCGGACTTTTATATAAAAATTCAAAACCAGGTTCTCTTACTCAGTTTACATTAAAACAGCTAAAAATTAATTCATATTTTTTTAAATAACATCCTACATAATAATGTTAATGTCTTATTAGAAGAGATTTTTTTTCGTAGTTCAAGAAAGAAAATAAGGTCAAAGGAAAAAAAAGAAAAGGGAACGGAGTTTGGACCCAATTATAAGAAAGAAAGCTGTAGATATTAGTAATTTGGAGAGGGCTTTTCCTTAAGACGTTAGCACCCACAAAATAAGAGATATTTATTTCCATTTACAACCAAAAATGGGAAATAGGTCCAGGGAGGGGAGGTGAATTTCAAATTTGATTTATAAAGGGTGTTGGGAGGAGTTTAANGATATTAGTAATTTGGAGAGGGCTTTTCCTTAAGACGTTAGCACCCACAAAATAAGAGATATTTATTTCCATTTACAACCAAAAATGGGAAATAGGTCCAGGGAGGGGAGGTGAATTTCAAATTTGATTTATAAAGGGTGTTGGGAGGAGTTTAAAGAATTAGGAGGGAAAATTAGGAAGCTAGAAAGCCCAACATCATTATTGCATTTCATAGAGTAATTTGACTTCTCATTAAAAAGTATAGCACTAACATAATCTCTACATAATCTTATCTGATCATTTTAATGTTTTTTTTTTTTAGGGTATTTTGTAAATTATAACATGGCGTTGCTATATGTATAATTTCACGGTATACGAGTTTTTTCTTTAATAACGTTTTTACTTTCTCATGTACAGAGTATAAATAGTGAGCAAGTATTGTGATGGCGCGAAAAATTTTATTTTGAGATTTTAATAGATTTACACGTTTAAATAGGTTTTTTAGGTTTGTCTTTCGGCTGCTGTATGCAAACTGCGCAAACTATTTGGATGACTTCAATCAAATTTGTCATACATTTTTAGCAAACATTATCCTTCTTCTTAGACGACGTGGAGAAAGTAATTTCGGTCTAAATTTGGGGCATCACCCTCAAAATCGTTTCCCCGAAACAAAATCTTTCTGAAAATGTTGATGGAAATAAATCTGAGTTTGCTAAAAAGAGCCTCAAAGAGAAAAAGTCTGTCGGCTGTGCAGTCAGACAGTGCAAACTACTGGGCCGATTTCAATAACATTTGTCACATATTTTATACAAAATCGTCCTTCTAGGGACAATTTTTAAATGCATATGTTAATTAATATATAAATTGTATATGGGATTTAATATCAGTATTACAATGTAAGAGTATAATAATAAGGTTTTGTCGATTTTTTTATATTATTATTAGATATAATTATATTATATATAAGGGATCGTTATTTATAATTATAACCATGAAAATAATTTCAAATGCATGTATTTAATAAATAACATGCAATAATCCTCTCTCTCATTTCTTACCCTTTAGAATTAGCATAGAAACATGCACTTCTATAGAGCTTGCCATGCAATTATCTTTTATATTATTTTAAATAATATACATTATTTGCTTATATTATAATTACTCTAATAATCTACATTTGTCCATAGACATTTTACATTTTACAGATTCGTGTTTAATATAATTTAACTAACTTAATTTTAACTAAAGAATAATACACCTTTTTGTTATTTTTTTTATATATATATGCCAATTACCGTTCATTTATCCTAACTAATTTGTAAAAAGTTGCACCTAATTTTTTATATTTTATAAAATCTACTTTTCAATTTTAAGTTCACTGATCTTTTTTTAAAAATTCAAATTTTCTTTAAAAAAAATATGAAGTCTGAGAAAAATAGAAGGCTATATTTTTAATGAACTAGTTTTTATAGAATTTTAAGGACTTTAAAAAAAAAATAGTTAATTTGTAGTGTTGAGAATATTAATTTGAGGTTTCTGCAAACGAAATTTAAATTTTCTTAGTATTAAAAAAATTTTTAAAAAGAGAGGAGCGATTCTTTCTGATATTTAAGCGTTAAGAAACAGTTTAATTAAGGGTCTTGCAAGTCCTGAAGTCCCCCCCTGAGTTCAGACCAGATTATTTCGCCTTATATGTTAGATGACCAGGATATTATTAGTTGGGACCGGTTTTGTTGGGGTCAAAGAACCTTTGGCTGCGCGCCCACAGAACCTCTAGTCTCAGCTTCAAATCTCTTCTGTCCTTAACTTTGATTCTTCGCATTTTTCATTCCTTCTCTAAAGACTTTTCTGAGTCCTTTCTGAAGAAACTAAATTACGATTTGAAAATCTTTAATAACAAAGGGATCATCTTAAAAAGCTAGATGCATCATAAATCGGTAGTAATATCATATCTTGTACTTGTAAAAACCCACAACAGTCCGTTCTTAATCTATAATATAAGTGGCAAAGTCCTGATTGACTGACTGACTGACATAGAATCAACTCACAGCAAAATCTGCTTAATTTTCCTTCAGAGTCCTTTCTGAAGAAACTAAATTACGATTTGAAAATCTTTATCATCGATGGGATCATCTCAAAAAACTAAATGCATCATAAATCCAGTAATCAGTAGTAATATATATTTTAATTGTAAAACCCAACAAAGTCCGTTTTTAATCTCTATTATAAGTGGAAAATTCCTGCTTGACTGACTGACAGAACGCACAGCAAAATCTGCTCAACCGAGAGACTTGAAATTTTGAGGATATACTCGGTTTATATCATAGAAATTTTGATTTTGGAATACAGGGGTACGGGGTACAAATGTCAAAGTAATGAATACCCTTCATGATGCATATCGTTGAAAAACTCTTTAAGAGTACAGTAATTGTTGTTATATACAGTTTTGTCATATTTTCTTTTAGGGGGGGGTAAATTTGGGATATTTGCAAATTATCTTATCAAATAGGAGGGGAATATAAGTAGGAGGGATAGAATCTAGATATTCTCGCATAGTAAAATAATTTGTATGCTTTCCTGGTAGTTTATAAACTTATCAAATTTAAAAACACTCCGTAGCGAAGCACGGGTATCCAGCTAGTTATAT
>KZ651350.1:462877-479141 GCA_001010745.2 Gerris buenoi
TTTTTTTTTTTTTTTTTTTTTTTTTTTTTTTTTTTTTTTTTTTTTTTTTTTTTTTTTATCTTATTAACAAAATATTTTCTAAACCTACAAATTCTATAATTTTTTAAAAATTTAAATTCTCAAGTCTATCAAAGTCAAACTCAAAATATCTGAATAAATAAAAATGTCAGCAATAAATAAAATTGAAAAACTAGGAAAAAAATAATTATGAATGCTGGAAAATACAAATTCAAAGTATTTTAATTCAAGTCGATCTCTGGGACTATATAGAAAATATTCCGAAACCAAATGAAAATTCTCCACATTTCGATGATTGGATAAAAAATGACAGAAAAGCGAAAGCAACAATCATTCTAGGTCTTAATCCGTCTGAAATACTAAATATTAAATATTGTAAATCATCAGATGAAGTTTGGAATAAACTAAAAGAAATTCATCAACCACGAGGCCCTGGACGAAAGGTTAAATTTATGAAAGAACTTATATCAATAAAAAAAACTTACTTCTACATCCATGCAAGATTATTTTAACAAATTCATTTCGTTGATCGATGAACTAAAACAAATAGATTGTGCTCCACCAGAAGACTTTTTAACTATAATTTTATTAAGTAGTCTTCCGGAATGTTATGAACATTTTAGATGTGCTTTAGAAACCCGAGACGAATTACCAAAATTAGAAACCTCCAACAGGCTTATATTCAGGCTTATATTGCTTATTTTCAGTAAGTTTATGATAAAAAATTTAGTTGGGAACCATTTATTCTAATTTATTTAGCAAGTTTTAATTAACAACATATAATCAATCTCAAACAATCTTTAGCACAACCAACTTATTGGATTTGTTTATAAAATACTCTACTACTACTAGGTAGTAACCTATACTACCTTTAGGTTATACCTAAATGATGTTGCTTGGTACACAGATTTAATCAAGAACTATAACAAATACCAAATACTGGTCCTAATGCCATTTTATCAAAGTAGTGCTACTCCAGTCATGACTAGTTTAGAACATTGGACTAAACATTACTTTGTCTTAATAGTTATTTGGTTAGTCATTATATTTTAAAAACCACATAGGGAGAGTAACAATCTAAAGAAGTACCAATCATGCCAGGTAATAGATTCTAAGGGTTATAATCAAGAACACAGTGGCAGCGGTGAGATATTGGGTCCCTACTGCAAACTTTTAGTGGGGGCCCTTCTATTTCCCTTTCATGGGCCCCCCGCGCCGCGGGGTCTGCGGGGTCCTTATCAACGCCACTCCAAGAGTTTTGACAAGGTTGTCTTTGCAAGGTTTTGACTCTAGTAAGACATATAGACTGAATAGATCAAAGCACCAAATTATATTGCTAACTAGATTGTAGCATCGCTGATTCTTATATCATGCAAAGGAAATTTACTTTGTGCTCTCTAGTTTAAGTTTAATGGACTGATCATCTATGTCAGATTAACTGACCATAGAAACCAGTTCCTTTCAATGCAATAAACAAATGAAAACAATAGACTATTATACGAGAAACTGCAATCATTTCATACGCCTACTTCGTATCCTTTGGCCAATTCAAAACCAACATTAATCAAATCGTGCAAGAAGAAGGAAGGACCTTGAACACTATTTTTAAATCTACTGTTTATTTAAGCTTTAATGTTACCAAGTGGTCAATATTTAATATTTGAATGCATATTGTCATTTTTAAAAGAGTTTAAGCATCATAAATTAATAGTTATTGTCAGAAACCATATTTTAATAGCTTTCTCAGGAAAAAATAGTGATCGAGATAATGGTGCCCAAAGATAGAAATGGAAATAATTACATTAAGAGGTATGTTATAAAATAAAAGATTCATTGTTCCATTTCTGAGTTTAGCGTTTGCTGTAGTTTTAAGTTAGCTATTTATTTTTCTTTCTAATTTACATAGTATACTAAAAGAATTTTGAAATTTTAAAATGTCATTGGGTTTACATATTCTAAGGACCCTGTGCCCAAAACAAGAAGTGAAAATTAATTTTCTTCTATACACGCGCGTGAAGCCTACACTACTGAAAAGCTTTCAATAAATTTGATATACATGTCCAGCAAAATCTCATCCCGACGTGAAATCAAGAAGTAAATTTTATCAATGAATCCATCGCCTCTTCCTCTTCTCCCAAAAACTATGAAAGAATGTAAAAGCAAAAAGTTTAGATTATTCAGTCAAACAAATTGCAAGTGTAGTCCATTCAAGTACCAATACCAATCTAACCTTATAGATTTCATTCGCGTATAATATAGTTTACAAATGGCACCTATAGGCCTATCATAATAAAAATATATAGAATATTGAATATGGGTCTCGCAGGTTGTATAATTCTTTTAATTATATTATGAATATAGTATAAGACATAGGAAGAAGGCCCAATTCACACACGAGTGGCGTGGGTCTGGCGTGGCGCTGGTTTGTGCCATCCCTGTATGGCCCAATGTACACTGGTATGGCGTGGAAGAGGCGTGCAAGTGGCGCCTCACCAAGATGGTGGATTGGCGGACTTTAAAAATATCTCTAAATAAGCACCTAGGAGGTAAGAGGAACACTCCTTCAAAATTTCATGGTTATAGGTCCAGTCGTTCCAGAGATATCTTCATGTGTCAGTGAGTGNGTTTTTTTATAGAAAATTGTGGTGACAATATTGTTGTGATACAAAAAAATATTTTAATTACCTTCTCTAGTCATAATTATAAAGTTGTACCACAAATTTCATCGTGACAGTCAAAACAACCAATTATTTATTAAATATTCTAACATATTTATTTTAATAAATACAAATACAGTTATATAACCCATACTTAAATATAAAATATGTAAATAGTAAAAAATCCAGAATTAAAATAAATTTGAATATTAAAAAATTAAATTACATAACATTACACTAAAGTTTGAAAGAAATCATTGTATGAATGTCCATGAGCTCTGTCCATTTAAGTTGTAACTCCGTATTATATATATTTGACTGGCATAACGTCAGCTTGTTGTCCTTTAGGAACCACTGCCGTTTTTGGAGAGAGATATAGAATATTTTTTTTTTTTTCTTTTTTCTTCAGGGCTGATTCGTTTGCGAGGACACATAAGCTCCGTCAAAGTTAGCTTGGTGTGAACTAAGAATGAACAACGACACACCTAAGTGTAGAAAAAGAATATGCAACTATTAAAATAACACACGTGATATTTTCAAGATGGCGGCCAATATGGAGGGCGACTAAAAATAAGTTTTTAGTTACCATGACATGTTATACATCAATTTAAAGGCCTTGAAGTGTAGAAAAAGAATATTCAACTATTACACTTAATATTTAAACTTAATCGTACAGAAACCGGCGATTATCGCCTCTCGTACTTACGTGAAGCGCGCCTTACTTGTTTTGTTTTATCTATTATCTCGTCCTGATCAAAACAACATTGGGTTGACACTGGAATAGGTCAGCACCTTTTCACATCCATTCATTCAAATCTTGTTACCCTTACTTTGATATAATTTAATATAATCAATAAACATTTTTATTTATAATTTATTAAATTTTAATGTCTTCAGGCGAAAATAAAGCCTTATTAATAAATGAAAAGGTAATATTTCATCCCTTATATTAGGACATCTTCAAACATAGTTAGAGGTCAACGTTGTGTAAAATCATTAAAAGTTTTTCTTTTAATCGTCAGAACTTAGTAACTTAAATATTAAGAGTCATTCAGATGTTGTCTAGTTCTAGTTGACACCTACTCACTGAGTCAGTGACAAGGAGGTATAAGCTAGAAAACTTCTGAATTACTCTTAATATTTAAGTTAAAAAGTTCTGACGATTCAAAGAAAAACTATTTATGATTTTTACAAAACTTTAGTCATGTTTCACGACTATAGATTTACCTCTTTTCCTGAGAGGTCAAGACAAAAAGTAGGAGTAGGAATGAGGATTTTCAACGATGTGTTAATTGTAATAAGTTCTACATTTGCACATGTCTGATGAGGTGTTACATGAAGCTATAATCCGCTGGATTGGATAAAAAAAAGAAGTTATCTAAGCGTAGAGGCCGGTGTCCTGTAAATGGGTGAGAATTCGCAATGGTGCATTAAACCTCCAGGTCGATTTAACAGCTCCCATTGTCAGAGTTAACTACCCGGTGGCAATGCCACTTTGTCCTTAGTGTCAATGTCTCGGTCAACGACAAATAGAACTAATTCCTTCTTAAGTCTTTTCTTTTTACTTCCGCCTCACGTACATGCAAATAAACCTTACCTTCTATAATCAAGAAAGAACTTTAAAAGAGTTGAATCACGTGGAATTAAATGAAAGAAGTTAATTAATTGCTCTTACTTGAGCAATATGCTTACAGTTTGAGAATAGATTTTGTTCTATTTGCTCAACATATATACATTATTTAGTAGTAGCAACGTACATATTACATTGCATACCAATTTTTAAATTAAATTAGTAAAATTACTGTTGTAAAGGATAGATGAAAGAACGATAAAAATGCAACCTGCAGCAAGGAATAGAAACGTGGATGTTAATTTGTTCAATCCACTAAGCCATAATATACAAAGCAATGCTCTAACCTCAAAGTTACAACAAAAAGCCATGGTCTAACATTCTAACCTCTTAGTTACAACGCAACGCAATGCTCTAACCTCTAAGCTACAACACAACGCAATGCTCTAACCTCTAAGTTACAACACAACGCAATGCTCTAACCTCAAAGTTACAACAAAAAGCCATGTTCTAACATTCTAACCTCTTAGTTACAACGCAACGCAATGCTCTAACCTCTAAGCTACAACACAACGCAATGCTCTAACCTCTTAGTTACAACACAACGCAATGCTCTAACCTCAAAGTTACAACAAAAAGCCATGTTCTAACATTCTAACCTCTTAGTTACAACACAACGCAATGCTCTAACCTCTAAGCTACAAAAGGAAACAATGCTCTAACCCAGTGGTTCTCAACGTGGGTGATATCGCCCCCCAGTGGGCGATGAGGAATTTTAAAAGGCCGATAGGACGGAGGGGGGCGATGGGCAAATTTTTTTATTTATTCCATTTATTAAGAGTATAAATATATGAATATTACATAACACCATAACAACAAAACATTCTTAAAAATATGTACAAGGTATTTTAAGTATTACACTTTTTTCCCTCCCTACTCTTAAATCAGCACACGCTGTGGAAACTTTAGAATTCAGCCTTCTATTGTATGTATAATCCTAATTATAACTAATCTTATTTTAATACATTATTAAAGTGATATAAATAATATTATTTTAATTTATTTTATTTTCTTCTTTTTTTTTCTACTGATTTATTATTTTGTTTTTTAATCATTGTGTAACCATTCCTCGCAGTAAACTTGATGGGCAAATAGGAGCAAATAAGAATGAAAAGAAAAAAAATCCGAGACAACTCACACAAACTTTCTCATATGCGAGATAATATAATCACTTAGCCCAGTGTTTTCCATTTACTAGTTTTCATATTTACACCTCTACATAGTTATGTCAAATTATTTTCTTAGCATTTTTTAAATGTTTACATCCTGAGATTTTATTAATCTCAATATTTTGGAATTGATTTTACTTTATTTTATATTTAAGTGACCATTCATCTGATAGGACGCGTGGATGCTACACAGACTTTTTTTTGGAAAATATTGCACATGATTAGTATTTTCATACTGTGCGCTTTATTAAGAGAGAAAAAAAAGTAAGTTAAATACAATTTTCATAACATATTAAATTTATTATGACTTAATTAATTTATGATCATATATACCAACTTGTGATTAAAGTTATACTTTATTAGGAAATTCTGAATGATTTATAACATTGAATTATTTAATGTTAATTTTTATTCATTATGTAAAAAGATAATATCAATTTGATTTTGGATCAACTCCTTTTTATTTAATTGCTTGAAAATAACATTTTTATTTCCTTATCATTGCAATAATATTATTACAGGAGTAAAGAAAATTGTTTATGTTTCAAGGAATTGAGGAATAACTTTATTTATGGCTTTCAACCGCAAAAGGTCATTTTTGAAGACCACACTTACCAAACAAAATCATTTAAAAAAAAAAATAAATATGTAAAACCTAAAAAAGACATACTTCTTAAATATTTGAAAATAAAATAGTTTATGTTGAAATCTCGAGTTAGAAGATAGAAATAAGTATTTAAAATTTTAAAAATAAGTTAAGAAAGTCTATGATAATAAATTAAAGATATTAAGAGCAACATAAGTAGCTAAAATATTAACAGGTATCTTATGATTTATAGTACCCACACACACATATATTTATAGACATGCAGGTCATTGCAGCTTTAAACATCATATTATATTTAGAGTGGATTTAAGTATGCCAGACCTGCACAACATATGTGCAGATGATTCTGGGTTGACACGAGCAACTAATTTTTTTTTTCACTCATCTAAATTGTTCTTATATTATTCTTATTTTTCTTAAATTATTAACCAAATTTTTGGTTATATTTTTCTTAGGAAAAAATTATCATAAGCCAATAATACGCAGATTTCTTTGAAAATTCGCTCATTAAGTCATGTTTCACGACTATTTTAGTATCCCTTAATGAAAACAATCACTAAAGTATTACAAGTTGAATTTTATTTTCATCATTTTTTTTTTTTTTTTATTATTAGTTACTTTTTTAAATACTGTTACATGTAATTATTTTTCCATCTTATTATCATCCTAATTACATTTTCATATGTGAAGAATCAAAAGCAAGGATAAATTGTTATCTACTTAATATGTAACCTTATCATAAACCGCATCTTAACGGGTTTTGTGTAATTGAAATCTGATAAAACCCCAATATTACTGTTACGAATCTTTAAGTCCTTGATCTTACAGTAATTAAAATGATAATAATTGGTACTATAGAGATTAAAAATGGGGTTCTTTACTTATAACTCAAGTTCTTAAATGTACGTTTTGAAGTTTTAGAAAATTTTTAAGATCCTAATTGTCCGTCAGAAGGTTAACATGTACGTCATAAGTCATAACATAGCTAGATGATGCCTACGCGGAATTATTATTTATAACATTCGACTGGTTTTGTCTTTTATTATTTCTGATATTATTCTGTTTCTCCAAACGCCGAGAAGAAATAAACATGTAATAAAAAATGAAAATAAAATAAAAATATTATATTTATTTTCCTTTTAGTTTCAAAANTATTTACTTTTAAGGGAAAAATCGAAATACAAAATCCATTAATTATGATAATTCTAAAACCACAATTTAAAAATAATTAATAAAATTCACTTACTATTGTTGCTATTTTGTCTGCAAGTAAATTTAGTACTATACAGCAGATGGGGTCAACCAGAAGACCTATACATTGAAGGACATGTTTTGGAGGATATGAAGGATATGTTTTGGATATGTTTTGGACCTATACATTGAAGGATAATGTTTTGGAGTTTGGAGTTGCATCATTCCTTGTTAGTTTCAGCAATCGGGGTCAGAACCGAGTCCTTGGTCAGATTTTCGGGCTCATAAATATATGTATATGAGGACAACGCCTTGATGTATATAATAGTAAGCAAGGATAAATTGTTATCTACTTAATATGTAACCTTATCATAAACCGCATCTTAACGGGTTTTGTGTAATTGAAATCTGATAAAACCCCAATATTACTGTTACGAATCTTTAAGTCCTTGATCTTACAGTAATTAAAATGATAATAATTGGTACTATAGAGATTAAAAATGGGGTTCTTTACTTATAACTCAAGTTCTTAAATGTACGTTTTGAAGTTTTAGAAAATTTTTAAGATCCTAATTGTCCGTCAGAAGGTTAACATGTACGTCATAAGTCATAACATAGCTAGATGATGCCTACGCGGAATTATTATTTATAACATTCGACTGGTTTTGTCTTTTATTATTTCTGATATTATTCTGTTTCTCCAAACGCCGAGAAGAAATAAACATGTAATAAAAAATGAAAATAAAATAAAAATATTATATTTATTTTCCTTTTAGTTTCAAAATGGCAAACAGGCCAGGTAAACATGTCATCCGGAAAAACTGGTAATGAAAAATTTTTCAAGAAAAAAAACGACTTCCAATGTGTACTTGACCGTGAGAATGGTTATTTTTAGAAGTACAAGGCCATCTGGCTTCGGGATTATAAAAGTATCTAAGAGATCAAGTTTTTCGGGGCTTTGCGCACGGTACTTTTTGGACTTAAAAACTGCTTTATCAATTATTCCTTGTTCTTTTTTTCTTCCACATGTATTCGGACCATTAAAAGTTTCAGCAACTGCCTCTTTAGATACATTAAAAACAGGGGGTTTTTACTGAAACATTTAATTTTAAGTTTGTTTTATCTTGACCTTCTGTTTTGTGTTTAATAAAGTCAGGTGAGAGCCACTGAATTTATTTTTTATCATGTAGAAACATTATCTCTTATTTAATGCATTCTACCTTAGTTCGAACTAAAGTAAGACGATTATTACAGAAGAGGAGAAAAGACAAAATACAATTCACCGTTGGGAATCGAAAATTTATCGTTGGTTTTCTAGGTTTGTAGCCCAGGGAGCTCATAGATATTGTTTTGTTCTAGGGTTTGATAAGTATCCTACCACATAAAGTCGTGAACAAATTTATTTAAGACAAGAGTGAAATAATCAATAGTAATACTACAAGACTACAACAACAAAAACAATAAAACAACATTTTGACGTTTAACGTTGACTTCAACACTAAACTGATTTCAGTGTCAACCTAATGTTGTTTTGATCAGGACGAGATATAAGGAACAAAATGAGGGAGACCTCAGCAAATTAGAGAAATTTATTCATAACATTTTTCTATGCCAATTTGATTATAATTTAATCGAATTAAAAATATTATGTCGTTATTATAGTCCTTTTAGAAGTGATTTCAAGTTTTTATTCTTCTCTAACACTCTATAAAATACTTTAATAAAATATAATATAATTTTAGGGCAATTTTAGCTTTTCCCTACAATATCCAAATTAAAATTTTCATGCGAACATTAAAACGAAACAAGTTATACCGAAATTTATTTTTATCCTGATTAAATAATAACTAAATGAAATGGGCGTACAATAAATAATATTATTGATAAATTGTTTAAACTTGCTTCGGTCTCCCCTTTAAGGTTTCTGTACAAAGTAAAGAAGAAATCNTTAGTTACCATGGCATGTTATACATCAATTTAAAGGCCTTGAAGTGTAGAAAAAGAATATTCAACTATTACACTTAATATTAAAAATTAATCGTACAGAAACCAGCGATTATCGCCTCTCGTACTTACGTGAAGCGCGCCTTACTTGTTTTGTTTTATCTATTATCTCGTCCTGATCAAAACAACATTGGGTTGACACTGGAATAGGTCAGCACCTTTTCACATCCATTCATTCAAATCTTGTTACCCTTACTTTGATATAATTTAATATAATCAATAAACATTTTTATTTATAATTTATTAAATTTTAATGTCTTCAGGCGAAAATAAAGCCTTATTAATAAATGAAAAGGTAATATTTCATCCCTTATATTAGGACATCTTCAAACATAGTTAGAGGTCAACGTTGTGTAAAATCATTAAAAGTTTTTCTTTTAATCGTCAGAACTTAGTAACTTAAATATTAAGAGTCATTCAGATGTTGTCTAGTTCTAGTTGACACCTACTCACTGAGTCAGTGACAAGGAGGTATAAGCTAGAAAACTTCTGAATTACTCTTAATATTTAAGTTAAAAAGTTCTGACGATTCAAAGAAAAACTATTAATGATTTTACACAACTTTGACCTTCAACAGATATGAAAATGTCCCAATATAAGGGATAAAATATTACCTTTCCAAATATTAATGAGGATTTATTTACTCCTGGAGACACCAAAATTTAATAAATTATGCATATATAATGATAGCATTTAAATCAAAACGTGGATTCTTTAAAGAATATTGACAATTTATTAATAAAGTAATTATTCTATAACAACTAATTATTTAGTGCAGAGAATTTGAATGAATTGTCATTTAATAGAGAGTAGAGAGGTACAGATGAGATGGACAAATATTTTAAAATGTTTGACCGAAAGATGTGTGATTTTAGGTAAAAAAATACACAGATCCATTTGAACGAGGCAAGTATGTTTATTAGAAAATTTCTTGCAATTATCGTACTGTTTATTTTATTTTATTTACTTTTAAGGATTAAATTGAAATACAAAATCCATTAATCATGATAATTCTAAAACCACAATTTAAAAATAATTAATAAAATTCACTTACTATTGTTGCTATTTTGTCTGCAAGTAAATTTAGTACTATACAGCAGATGGGGTCAACCAGAAGACCTATACATTGAAGGACATGTTTTGGAGGATATGAAGGATATGTTTTGGATATGTTTTGGACCTATACATTGAAGGATAATGTTTTGGAGTTTGGAGTTGCATCATTCCTTGTTAGTTTCAGCAATCGGGGTCAGAACCGAGTCCTTGGTCAGATTTTCGGGCTCATAAATATATGTATATGAGGACAACGCCTTGATGTATATAATAGTCACCTGATACGTCTGGTTGGAATCTTTGACGGCGGAATACCCTTGCCATTCCATAAACTATAGCTAACTTAATACCGGACATGACATGAATACCCTCCGGATTTTCACTTGCTAAACTTACCACTAATGTCTAACTACAAGCTAAATAAACACGCTATATTTTGTTAATAGACTTAAAACTAATACGCTAAATTTTGTTGTGCTACATAGAATGATATAAAAGTTAATAGCGTGTATCATGTCAGTTCTTTTATTTACATTTTTATTATCAGTAACATCCCGGTTAAAAAAAAACATTTTTACATTTTTAATGAGCCTTGTGTTTGTCTATAACACCATTGAGCTTTGGAACTCAGCCAATAACTTAAGCTGAACTACAGTTAAAACTGTTAACAAATGATTTCTTTTATTTTAATATGATCTTTATCTTTATTCGTAAGCCTCACAAATGTAATCATCACTCGATTATGCTTACATATTCATGACAAATTTGAAGCTAGGTTTTGATTACTAATTGAAGATGCTCCCTAGTCCAGGAGATAGCTTGCAAAAAGGTGTCTGACTAATATAAAGCTGGAATTCTGGAGTGTTGTGTATAAGTAAATCTTTTGATGCCTTTTGTGTGTGGTTCGACTGAGGGACATAGCTTAGCAATAGGCATTTGAAAAAAAGAAAAAAAGAACCTTATAAACTAAACCTTAAGCTTTTTATCTTGTTAATGGGTTTCATACCGAAACTAACGTTGCATTCCATTTGCGTAAAAAATTTACCACTTCTTTTTCGATAAACCTTTTATGTATGTCATACTGGTAAATTTATTCGGTCCTACTTGGTTATTTTCTTGTGCATTCTCTGTAGGTTTATTAATTTCACTATACCGTAGTCTATTAATTAACTGTATTCGATAAACATTTGTTATTAATTTTTCGTAAACTAGTGTTTTAATACCTTTGAGGAAATCCTATTGTGTAAGTTTTATAGCTCTATTAATAAGATTTTAGGCTGTGTTTCTTCTTTGTTGGTATGGATGGTTAGATGTATAATTTAAAACGGTAGAGAGCGGTCAAGTCCCACCTTTTATGGTGGAAACTGTGATTTTCATCATCCTGAGTACTAATAGAACAAGAATAAAGTTGATGGTAGTTTGTCACTTAATAGGTGACTTCTTTGGTTTGGAGTAATATTTGTCTAACTAACCTATTAAGTGACGATTTATCATCAACTTGTTCTTTGGTCTACTAACTGAGTTCGTACTCAGGGACCTGAAAATCACATTGTCCACAAAAATTGGTGGGACATAGCCGCACTGCACCTTTTTTCTTTTTTGCTTTCTTTAAATACCTATTGCCAAGCTTTTTCCCTTAGAACTAACTATTTAATTAAATATTAAATAAGGCTCTATTAAATCAATTAATAAAAAAAACTCTCCTTCCTATCGACATAAATATTCTAATTATGACTAATAATCATCTAATTATAACAAAAATATTTCCCCAAAATGTGTTTTTTTATAGAAAATTGTGGTGACAATATTGTTGTGATACAAAAAAATATTTTAATTACCTTCTCTAGTAATAATTATAAAGTTGTACCACCAATTTCATCGTGACAGTCAAAACAACCAATTATTTATTAAATATTCTAACATATTTATTTTAATAAATACAAATACAGTTATATAACCCATACTTAAATATAAAATATGTAAATAGTAAAAATCCAGAATTAAAATAAATTTGAATATTAAAAAATTAAATTACATAACATTACACTAAAGTTTGAAAGAAATCATTGTATGAATGTCCATGAGCTCTGTCCATTTAAGTTGTAACTCCGTATTATATATATTTGACTGGCATAACGTCAGCTTGTTGTCCTTTAGGAACCACTGCCGTTTTTGGAGAGAGATATAGAATATCTTTTTTTTTTTCTTTTTTCTTCAGGGCTGATTCGTTTGCGAGGACACATAAGCTCCGTCAAAGTTAGCTTGGTGTGAACTAAGAATGAACAACGACACACCTAGTTATACATCCAGTGTCAATATGTGTTCTCTAAAAAAAAAAAAAACTTTAACACTGTATAAACTTAAAAAAATAAATATATACTTTAGACTGTGACTCCGTGTATAATAGATACGAAGAACGTCTTTAAAGTTTACTTTTATCATGCTATGTACTTATTCAAAACTGTATAACTAGCCATTTTGCAATTACTAGTTTTAAGTTTTGTTTCAATCGAAACAAAAAAAGCTAATAAAGCGAAAGATGAAATCATCAAAAATGCTATTTAGTAATTGGTAAATTACACTTGAACATTGTGTAATACTTAATACTAAAGATTGTTTTGTCATATTTAAAAAATAAATTATACCTAAGAGCTTACATGGTTTTTTTACAAGTGTTTTTGTAAAGAAATAAAGTTTTACGAGTACACTAATTATTACAAACCGAAAGACAAATAACACTCGTAAATATGGTATAAACGAGTTCTTAGGCCCGGTGCAACGGGCTTAATTTTGTATTTAGAAAAATTAATTAAATTAGGTTAGATCTTTATTTAGACAACTTATTATATCTATTTAAAGACCAACAAATCAAAACAAACACTTATTATTATTAGCAATAACAAATCATTTCGAGATGCATTTTCAGGACACTAATCGATAATATAAATTATTATTTTAATTCTTTTACTTAAAAAATATAAGTCGAAGCTCAAAAAGCTGCTCAGGAGAATTACCATTAATTTCAAATTTATGACATTAAATAAGTTTTTTAGCTATTTTGCAATAAGATAATATTGAAGATTACTGAAACAAAAGCTCATTAGATTCGATATATTTCAATTCCACGTATAGATCTATTCTGTCACTAGATTTTTTTCTACTACTAGATTCTCCGATGTGTGTTTTAAAAACTGCATTGTCCAAGATCCGGTAAAGTGGAATTACCTATAAAAAAATGCAATTGCATATTCTACTCAGATGAGGAGTAGATTCCATGTAATGGCACTAGGTTCATTTTTTTGTTGTCTACCATTACTTGATTTATTCTGGTCTCGAATTGACTCTATTCTTGGCGACTGAATGTAGGGTTTTCCCCGATAACGGTCTAAAGTTTCCTCTTCTTCTTTGCAATTAGGACATAGGATTGTATACAGAGTGAATACTTTGATGGGTCTCGTCGTCTCATCATGTTAGCTCAGTCCCGCAGTAATGCGCTAATTTTATTATAAGACAATAACTCAGTTAACAGTTAAAAATTTTGCTTCCGAGCTTACCGTAGGTAACGCAACATATGTGCGATTGTATTTTATGTCTCTAATTTCAAAAATGCCAAGACAGAAATCCTTCTGTGTCGGTCTGTTGCTCAATCTTACATATCTTAAAAACTACTCGCCTGATTTGAATGACATTTGAATGGTAAGTCCATCAAACCAATGTTGGTCCCTCGGACACAACTATTCCACTAGAAGAAATGTTGGTGAGCTGCTGGCAGAGCCAAGTTTTACTCGGTCAGGTGTGTTGAGTCACACGCATTATATCGGGCCTCGACTATACAATCAGCTTCCTCAATCCATCAAGTCTGCATCATCTTATCCTATTTTCAGGAAAAAGGTGATCCAGCATATCAAAACATGATGAGACTATCTTATACCATATAATATATCTGTAAACATTAGATAATACATCTGTAGCATAAAGATAACATTAGAATAATAATTATTATGTATAAATCATTTTAACTTGTCTTTTAGCGCATTTTCGAAGAAAATTAAGCTATTGCAATGACTTCAAAATGTTTGGAATGAAAATTTTTGAAAACTTTTTTCATGGAAATCCGTTTCAGACCATTCTGAATCGATTCCTAAAATTAAACACTTTTCTAATATAAGTATGTATGTAGGTGTGTATGTATGTGTGTATGTATGTATGTATGAATGGATATATGTATGTATATATGTATATATGTGTCACTCCAGTCAATATCTCTCATGTCAATATCTCAACAATGAATGTAATGTCNCTTAAAAACGTGTTTTTTCCATGTTAACCCCCTTATATATGAAAATATGATAAAAGTGTACTTAACAATAATTACTGTAATCTTTAAGAGCTTTCCAACGATGTGCATATTGAGGGGAACATGCAATGTCTTGCAATGTCAATGAATGTCTTTTTGAGCCAAAGTCACCCCCTTCCTCAAGCTTTGCTTATTTGGGGGAGCATCATAAGCTTACTTTTTCTCTCCTTATTATTTTTTATTTTTTGACTTTCTTTTTACTTTATTTACTATTTTACTGTGCATTTTTATATGATGGAAATAAAGGTTTATTTATTTATATACGTTTCAAACTCAGTGATCATTTGTTTCTCTTCCACATGCACACAAACATATATCTATTTACATCCATATCTTTAAAATTACTCATCTATTTTTTATGAAATTTGGATGGTTTGTGGACAGTAGCCCTCAGATAACCCCAGATTATTTTCAACCTTCTAAGCCCAAGCCAGGGGTATCCAACTCCAGTATTCTAGAGGTGTAAGAGCACTAGCACTCCATGGGAAGATGGTGGTTAAAATTGTAAACTACTTATGATCTTTTGACATTTATACTATATTGTAAATAAACATTCAAATTAAATAACAGCCTCGGTGGCCGAATGAGATGCGCGATCGCCTAATATCCGGAAGTTCCAGGGTTCGATTCCAGGGAAATGACCAAATAATTTATTAATTTATTTCTTTGAATTAAAAAGCTTGAAATCTTTTGAATGGTGTAAAAGATTTAGTTATAATATTAACCGCACCTTCCCGTGGAGCGCTAGTAGTCGAACACAGGTAGATAAAGAGGGGAATTGGAAATCTTTCCGTTTAAGGGTTCTATGATCGCTGTTCTAAGCTCTTTAAATTTTGCTAAGTTGATTCTTTAATTGATGTAAACATCAAAACAATTTTGACAGATCAAAAAAAGGGGTAAAAAATTAAATATATTTGACTAAAATAGGTTGTAAAAGTATTAAATAATTAAATTATAAGGAATAGGGCACTTTTTTTTAGATTGTTACTCACCTTATCCAAACAGAAGTGGGATATTCCGTTGTCCCAAATTACATTGACTAAACATTAAACATCCCTTTTTCTTAATAGTTATTTAGTCAAAGTCATATTTATTCTAAAAGAACATAGAGAATTCTCATTCTAAAGAAGCACCAGGACTAGGATGCGAGGAATCTATGTGCCACACTAATTGGAAGGCTACTTTTAAAGTTAAAATAAAAGCAAAATTTTGGTATTATGCAAAACAACTATTATAAACAAGGTAAATAGGATATGAACTATTCAAATTAAGACTTTCATTCGATCTTTCTTTGTTTGGTCGTTATCATTTATAATAATAAATTCGTGGTGCAACATCCCGTAATGGGCTTAGTCCTGGGCTAATACAACAATACATGTAATGGTCGACATGGAGTTAGTGTATCGCTCCATCAGTTGTATACGCCTTATACATAATTGGCATATGGACCCGGATAGTCGGCACTTCATTTAAGTAGCTGCCTATTTATTTCTGGATGCTAGCTGAACAACGGGCGTGGGGAAGCTTTATCTACCAGTATATATGTATTTAAGTTGTAAATTAATTATATATATATAT
>KZ651350.1:507637-521661 GCA_001010745.2 Gerris buenoi
AATAAAAAAATTCTCAATAATTTCGATAAAAATGAGTACTCATCAAATGCTAATCTAAATGAATTTTCTTTTAGGAAATTTTCTAAGCTTTCCAACGATAATAATATCATTATTCTAGCATTCATACTTTAGGAGCAATAATTCGATTTATGAGGCAAGGACGACACCCCACGAAAATTCGGTAATTTTGACCAAGTGGGAGAACGGTTAAGAATTGACCTATGGTATATATGGTCATTTTTCTTCCGTATGAGGTGTACTATCGCCCTATATCTTCTCCAAACTTTATCGGCAGTCACCCTGTATATATATATATATATATTAACTAGAGTTTGTAGAATGAAAAGGAAAACTTGAAGAATCTGATCTATGACTTTTATAGAACTGGATTTATGTAATGGTCTCCATAAATAAGAATTGCATTGATCTTAACATAAGATAGCAATATTTGAATTATAAAATAAAAATAGATATCACAAAATGTAAGTGAACTTTTATACACAGACTGTATATCATTGACCTGTATATCAAATGGTTTTTATTGGTTCTATAGGTTATATTTGTTTGAACTGATTCGTCGACTATAGCTCAGGGCTATATCTGATCTTATACAGTGGTTAAATGTTTATATTTGGTCTATCGATGATCTTACTATATTATTAACTAGAAAGGATAAGTATAATATGGATAAAGATCTTTTACGATCTAGGGAAGTTAGATAAGTTCTGTTTTGATCTACAAAATAGAATAGCCGAGGTGGACTATTTTTGCATTGCAAATTTAAGTTCTGGTATATTAAATGAACTCTGCTAATTCTTCGAACTGAAGGTAATAAAATAGGTTAAAGTTGATCTATTGTTTCTATGTGTAATTATTCTATGCATTTTTATTAGCCTTAATTGATATTATAATCCTAAATTATCAATTGTATTTGTATTATCTAAACAACATTTACCATTTTAAATTATTTTCAAAATACATAAATCGACAAATATTGCGTATATAATGTAAATACTGAACCAAATTGATCTTGATTAAATCTACTGTTAACCATAATAACCTGATGTAAGTCAATCTACAAATAGTGATCTTTATTGACCATAGTGGGCACTTTCTGGCCAAGTGGAAGTTGGACTGTAGTAGTGTATGACCATTATTGTACATTATTTCACTATGCATTTTTTCAATGGTCAGATGTGGTTAGAGGTGGTTAGAGGTACTCATTAAAAAATACTTCACGCTCTCGTTGAGTTACAGTTTGTTAAACCAATTTATTGCATTAATGGCCTAAAGCATTTTCAAAGCGACCAGTGCTTCTCTTCTAGTCATTTTAGAAATGCTTTAGGAACAAATGGCAGTTTGTTAGTGCAGTTGGTCGAACCAATTTATTGCATTAATGGCCTAAGCCTAAAGCATTTTCAAAGTGACCAGTGCTTTTCTACTAGTCATTTTAAAGAAATGCTTTAGGAACAAATGCACTTGGTCATTTAGGTATTATTTTTGTTGGTTTACTGCACATTTTTATTTCTTTTATATTAAAGTAATATTATTTATGTAAATTTGTATTTCTTATATTATTTATTTAATCAATAGATAAGAAAGCCATTCACGTACACTATTAGACAGCTTAATATTATTCTAATGTAGATAGGATCAACGATGTGTTCTTATAACGTTTAAGCTGTAAGCAAATAATCATTTTAGGTTATACAAATAATAAAACCTACAAAGAAGAAGAAATATGAAATATAATTTAAGAGGTAGGGTGATTCTAAAATGTGTAGTTATATTGGTTTAGGCTGAATGTAGAGTGACTGAGTGGTACCGGAGTGATTATGTGATTATATTTAAGAGGACCTTGAGTTTTTGGGCAGTGAGCGGCGTCATCGTTATTAAATATGTCCTTCTACTCAGGTATACAAGTCTTGTAGTAACTCTCTGTACCCTTCCCTTCTTCGGACTATTGTATTTCTTTTTAAACTCTTATCTTCGACTTCCATCTCACGTGGTCTAACACATCACTACACATTCTCAATATATTATACTTATTTACTTAATAAATGCCTATATATTACTTTTATCTGTTTCATTCTGACCAGATAAACATCCCCAAAAAACCTAATTAATGAATACGAATCGTGGAATATTTCTTCTTAATTTTTTCATTCTCCATAAACCAAATTTTATAGAAGGTTATTTATGTATTGTAAAGGATTATTTATTTCTAGTAAATATCAGAAACAGCCAAATTCATCCCAAATAAAAAATTATACACACATTTATTATCAACCGAACAACTGTTAAACTTTTTTTTTTTAATGTTCTTTATGTTTAAATTTTTTTATTAATCAACATATTGTTTATGCCATGAATCATTCTACTGTTCAGCCTACATATTTAAGGTGGGATGTAAGATTGCTTAAAAAAAAGGCAAAAGAAAGGGTGAGAGACGATATAGAGGGGGGGGGGAAAGCATAAAATCAAATTCAGTGACCAATCTTTGTAAAAAAAGACAATAAACACAAAATGTGGGTTAATTGGAGAAAAGAGAGATAATGACTTCAATAAGTGAAAACTGGGCTACGCTCAATGAATGCCTACTATGCTCAGGCCCGGACTTTAAGTAAATGGCGCCCTGGGCTACTCACGCTTTGGCGCCCCCCCCCCCCCTCCCCAACCAGAGTAGTTATCAACTCTTTACTTAATTTTAAGAAATTAAGATAGATATATTAATAATATTAAGAAAGATTCTTAAACTACATTCCATAAATATATATTGCATTTAATGCATACAAAAAATTTGTTGTGCGTGAAGTCTTACCTAAAAAGGGTTTCGTTGGTATTGTAAACATGAAATTAGTATAGCTGGAGGGGGGGCTCAAAATTTTAATGTTTTAGACGAAAAGGCATGGAAAATTAAACTCTTTCAACAAGTGTTATATATTTTTGTAACCAATTCCTTTCATTTAGCAGACTACAAAATTAAAAAATCGGGTACGGGGTACCTCGGAACTTTTCCTAATTTCAGAGGCCACTAAGTGGTAAGCATTGGATGGTAGCGCAGCAGTAGGAAGCAGCGTGGTCAGTACTTCGATGGGTGACCGTTCTGAACTAACAGATTTATTATCATTCTTTAAAAAAACCTCATTTTTTAATACCTATATTATATTTAAATATTTGAAGTTNGCTAAGTAATAATGAACTCATAGTTAAGAAAGTTTGTCTGAGTTGTCTCTGACCGATTTTATTTATTGTTTGTAAAAAAATTGTCTTGGAAAATTTTGCGCCCCCCAAAATCTGGCGCCCTGGGCTATAGCCCAGTCAGCCCATTTATAAGTCTGGGCCTGACTATGCTTATTGCATTGAATACATAATTACTTTGAATGTTCACTGATTCATTATTACGCTTCGCTTGCATTCCTTACATATACGTGACCCTAACCAATGAGAGTAAGCTTAAACCCTTCTAAGGAGGTGACTTTATGAAGCTTTTAATACTCACAGATATAGTTTTGGTGGTAGGTACTAGAACATTATTGTCTTTTTATCGAAAGTAACGGAAGTATTGTGGTCAATCTTAATTACAAAATTTTCAGACATCAGGCCGGTCAGTTTTTTCGTCAACATTTTTATAAAATAATCATATCTTATAAATAAAATTATGTCTAATTCTAATAAAATTTTGCCACATTTTAATTTACACGTTTTATTTCAACCTTCTGCCCCTATTGCTTCTTCAATCGTGTGCGCAAAAGCTTTTTGCTTCCAAGCTTACCGAAGAAAGCTTTTTAACAGTTCTGAAAAACGAAAATATATTATTATTTCTCCGATTTCAACAATTCCAAAGAGAGATGATCTGTTTCAGACATCAGGGAAAAATTTTGGTTTTGTTTCTGTCTGTCGGTCTGCCGCTCAATTTTTGTGAACCAACATATCTTAAAAACTACGCGTCCGATTTTAATTAAATTTGTATGGTAGGTCATAATTAGCTCATTGTTGTTGCCATATAAGATTCGCTCATTTCTTTCCACTTCCTCACAAACATAAATTTATTTACACCTATAGCTTCTAAAGTGCTTATCTGATTTTTATGAAACTTTTATAGTTTATCGAAAGTAACCCCGCAGATAGCCCCAGATTAATTTGAACCGTCTGCGCTCTTTAACGTTTGCTTTGATACTTCCATTCATGTAAAAAATCAAAACAATTTTGACAGCTTTTAAAAAACGGGGATACAATTTAAACAAATTAGACAATAGGATGCGAGGAAGCTATGTGCCATGTCCGACACCAATTGGCAGTCAATTTTTATTAGCCCATTTATTATTAAATCCACTGATATAGAGAAACTTATAAGAGGTTTGTCGTATGTGGCACATACCTTGTAACATAATCCAGAATATTATTTATATGGATTTTATTTAATAAATCTAAAAACTTAATGCATGTAAGCATTTTAAAAAAATCCATAAATATAACGAGACACATCTGGGTATGATTGATTTTATATAATTTAAACAGGTAAGCCTGGTAGGTAGGAGAAATTAAAATAAATAAACCTTCTCCAAGACCACTATCATCGATCGTGCTCTCTGTTATAAACAGCTGAATATCTTTCAAGTTTTGACGTCCGAAATAAGATATTAAATATACCTTAATAATGTAATAAAAGTTATCAATATATCATTATGATAAATAAAGTTGTAGCATTAAAATAATTCTTAATTCTTTAATTAAAAATTCTAAAATTCTTTAATTATTTCTCGTCTTTCTTGTTTGTAGTCAGATAAAAATAAGATTGCAAGAACAAAAATCACAGCCTGATTATTACTGATACATTAATCTTAAGAATTTAAATTACGGACAAATTTAATCTTTAAGAAATAAGACGTTGAAATACGAGTATTAAGATAAAATCAATTACTTGAAGATATATTAATTAAAATATTTTGAAGAAATACTTAATAAACAAAGTTTGTTTATTAATATGTCAAATTGAACTTAAAGATGTTCTACCAACGTTTCCATCCTGTTTAGTTAATTCATCAATGTCTACAAAATTAATGTTTTCGTTTCATTTAACTATTTATAGATATGTTATAAGCAAACAGGATATATTAATTTCAGCAAATTGGATTGTTTATTATTAGTACCTGACAGAAGACTTTTGACAGATATTTTTTTATTTTAAAAAAACTATATCCTTGCACTCAGGAGGCCTAAAAACGTGTGTATCCATTAAAATCTCAAAATTAATTTAAAATATATATCATAATACTCTTTTTCAGATATACCAACTGCATATTTGAGAAAATAAGAAATAACAGGGATTATTTTTAAAGAAAAGGCTAATATCCAAATTTTAATTGATTAGGTGACCAGATAAAACGAAAACCAGTTTATTGAGGAGACAAGAAAACTTATATGTATTTAAATGCTATTTGTGTTGCGGCACATAAAGAACTCACACAAAAAAGCCTTTTGCTGATAGCTATCAGGAAGCATTTTTCAGGGAAATATTTAGTTGTGATTTTCCTACTTTTCAAGACCTTTAATACTATGTATGACATGTCTTACTGACTAAAACAATGTCTTGTCATCCGCCATATTGGCCGCCATCTTATAAATATTAAGTTTGAAATCTTTAAAACCATAGTTGTCACAAATGCTGAAATAACTATAGGCCGAATATTGTTCAAATCGGTCATTTTTTACGCCAAGTATCGTTAGACAAAGAAAATCCAAAATATCTGAAATTTAGAACTCACTTACATGCAATTAAGTAGGCGTACGCGGTTGGTCTCATTAAAGTTATAGAACTTTTGGTGGTGGCTGCTCTTTGCTCTTTGGCTGCTCTTTGGTGGAGGCTTCAATTACCTTCAACAAATTTCTTCTGCAACATCTTACCAGGAATTGCCCACAATGTTGTGATTAGATGGATTTATTCACTTTTTTTTTATCGCTTTTTGAGGAATTATGAGAACCTTTATCGATCAGTGATTCTTTGTCGATGAAACAACCAAAAATAAAACAGCAAGAACAAAGAAAAGGGGTGTAGCTGTTTATAACTTTTTTTCCTTATAATTAATGGAGAAAGTTCTAAAAAAAAAACTACAGTCCTCGCCGATAGCAATCAAAATCGAAAACAAAAATAGCTTCAGAATTCCAGTATCTGACTCCGAAACCTGTGAGCCCAACCGATTAAGTGTTTCCACCATGCCCAACTTTAACCACTAGCTTGAAATCCCTCGCTTAATTTCAGAATATTTATCTGAGTCAAAATAGGCTTGCACTTTGGCAGTACCTAATCCTAAGTAAACCCAAGTACCACAACTTTGTCCAAAGAACATCCACTTCGTCTAACTACACATCCCATGGATGGATTTTTTTTTTTTTTTTTTTTTTTTTTTTTTTCGTCTTATGGTTGACCTAATGTCCGCCGTCCGCCCTTCTAACACCCAGGGGACTTCCAGAGCATATCCAGCGGGATATTATATGGACAGTTTTAGGACATATTCTCGATGCTTAAAATGTAAATTTTCAAAATAACGAAGACGTGACTGTTGCCATATGGATTCTCAGTTACAGCCACTTAAGTTAATTCTTAGGTTTTATGATTAAATACTAGAAGTTGAATTTTATCCCAGTGAGATTTGAATGACAGTGTATGACTCTATCTACTGAACTATGAGACATTTCTGATCCGGGGAAACTGTAAATGAATACTTCAACCTTACACCATAAATATATAACTTACAAATAATTTGAGAAATTTTCATAATAGCTTTCACTGAAACATCATCATTTGTATAACGTAAATGAATCAATTTCTAATTAAATCTGTTAACATTTTTTAATAAAAGCAAAAAGCTTTAGAAATTATAACTCATCCATAGGATATCCCTAACTGGACCTAATCCTGTTAAGGATGTCCATAGGATACCCCCTACTCCCCTACTGGATGTCCATAAGATACTCTTCTGGACAATCCGATAAGGATATCCAGAGGACATCCTTAGGATGAGCCAATGAGAACAGGATAACTATAGACAAAAGGATTTCCCAGGGATGTTCAAACTGCCTTGAATCTCTGAGGGATGTTTTTTCCTTAAATATAGAATGTTTTTAAAAAACATTATCATAATTATAGATAAAGAAATAATATCTGCTAAGATTGTCATGAGTTTTCTTTGGACTGGATATATTTTATTTGTTTTATTTTATACAACTTTACAGACCTTATAAAACTGGATTTCTACAGAAGTTTATCTTACTTATATTGTTTGAAAAGTAGCCAGCTGGAAAAAATAAGGGTATTTTGATCCTTATCAACAAAAAAAGTGTACACCCACACAAAATAAATTTAGTATTTCAAAAAAAGCAACAACTCCTGATGACCATAATGTTCTAAGAGATATTACTTGCATTCCTGCACGAAACGTTTAGCAAATCTGATCTTCACGTTTGCTTGTTACAGATCTCTTAAACCAATGGAAAATCGTTGGGAGATCATTTGTCATTCGAGTCGAGGACTTTTAACAAGCTTTGGTCGTTTGCCAAACTATGTGATTTGTCTACTTCAGTAAATAATATATAAAAACGAAAATAAACACAGATGCAGCTTACAATTACACTAATACATATACACAATATATATATATATATAATGAACAAAATACATCATAACAAAAAGTTGTTTAGTGTTATTAATGACAACTGAAGATATTATTATTTGTTGCTATTGAGGCAGGATAAGCCCGTAGCGTAGAGAGTAGAGATCAGCAAATGTAATCAAAAGTTATTTAGTGAGGATAAGGATTAAGAGATACACGTCCTAACAAAAAGTTTGCTGTTCTTCAACGAGGATATGTAGATATAAATAGATACAATATTATGATCACCAAAATTTAAATGTTATTTAGCGAGGATACGATTAACGAGGAATCACGTCTACAAAAAGTTGTTAGTAGTTATTTAGAGTCAAACAAATCAGCGCCAATCCCATTTAATTTGCATTTATTAATTGACTGTTTTCGCGCAAGAACAAGTAGCTAATGTATAACATATGGCAACAAAAAGTTTCATTTGCTATTTTAACAGTGTTACCACTATATTTTGATATATTAATCATGTGAGTTAATATTCTCTAGATAATTTATCCCATATGATATTAATTTACTGAGTTACAATGGAAGATTCCTAAGAAAACGTTAACTACAAAAAAAAAATAAATAATAATAATAANTTATATAACTGTAAACTTTAGAAGTCCAGCTGTTGGTTGAAGTAATTATTTTCCACAATAATTATTTTTACTCGACAGTAAAAAAAAAAACCTTTTGATCACTGACATTTAAGATTTGTAAATAGTTTTAAGTAGGAGAAAATCGCCTCTTTACTGTTACTATACATCATTTTAATTACTCTGTCATTATGATGTGTTGATATTTTGGTTCTTAAAACTCAAATTGACTGAGAGGTCGTGGCTTAAGGGTTAATTAATTAAATTAAAATTTAATGCCATTTAAAGTATATCCAAAATTAATCAAAATCGCGTAGTTTTTACAATATGGAGGTTCGCAAGTATGGTAACGATCAAACAGGCAGACATAAATGTGACCAAAAATGTTCCTTTATCGCAAATATGAAGAAGATAATTGTGAATTTGGAGACATTAAAGAACAATAATGAAATGTTCGTAAACGATTAGCAAGGCTACTTGAATATGAATTTTGGAGTTGGCACCCACAACTTGATATTTTCCTAATACATATAACCAGTAACGGTAAGTGCATTATTTTACTAAAAACAATAAAGACATTTAAATATTTTTTTCTCGTATTTGATGAAGTGTTATCCTTGGACTGGACTCGGCTTTCGATATCGATCTCTCCAAGCTAAATAGTTTGCTAATGCTAATTAGTGGGTATTTGAATTTATCAACTTTTATTAACAAAATAAAGTTTATGATAAGGTCCTAGAATCAAAGAATGGCAAACTCAGTCCTGAAGAGTTCGAGCCTAACTAAAGGGTTCTTTACCAGGAGGTGAGTTTTGTCGCCCTAATATTGGTATTATTTTACTTTTGATTTGAGTTCTTGACTTTCATCAGCAACGTGAGCTCTAGAGAAAATATGAATAATTTCTTGGAATGATTATTCTGTCGAAATTCCTAATTATCACATTTATAACATTGTATATAGTTTATATAGACTGGTAGCTTAAGTAACTTAGTTATATTTTATTCATTATGGGAAAGAACATGTAAAAAGGTTCTTTAATTTTTAAAAATAATCCTTTTTCATACAATATTTAAAAATTATCCTCTTACATACTTTTTTTTTTCCGAACAGCTAATCTTTCTTAAGTTATTCTTCCCTATGTTATCTTTCCTTATAATTATCCTTCCTTAAACCCTTAAGTTCTAGCACCAAGTGCGGAATAGAAAGCTAAGTAACACCTCTACTGTTCACCGTGGTACTAAGGATGAGGGAATTATAATTCTCTGCTCAACTCCGCACTCTGACTTGCGCACCCAACTCGTTTTTCTTTCAGCCTCCCCAAATTTTACCTACATTATGTATTAGAAACTCTTCACGTTTAGAGGTGGGGAATGTTCTTCATTACATGTAAACACCCCTCCTTCAGAATTGATCGTTTCCGGTTGAGTGCTCAAACAACTGAGCTACTGGTAAATCCATGCTTAGAACTCCCCAGGCCACCATATGAAGTGAGTCGCTGATTGTTAAAGTTTTCCTACCTTATGGAATCGCTTATTTATGCCGTGTCCACCGATGAATTGGGTATATGGCAACTGGGCGCTGGGCCATTTCTTTTTTTTTGACATGCCAAACATGCCCTTCTGCGGGAACATTGAAAAGAGATAGATAAAGTTTTGATTTTCACAGGATCGTTTAATTAAGTTATTAAAAAACAGTTGTGCAGGTGGCTACCGATACGAGTGGGCCGTTCACTTTTCAACGTTCCCGCAGAGCGACATGTTTGGGGTGGTGGACAACCCAAACGGCCCCAGAATAATTAATATTATTTTAAAAAGAAAAGTAAATATTTACTCAGATTTCCATGGAGCTAGGTTAATAGTTTTTAACGTATGCAATTTTTTTCAACAGATTAATTTATACAATAGGATTCGTTATCTTTATTATCCTATATTTATACGGGTAATAAAAATATATGTTATGGCAAAGGCTTGAAAGGTTTTTTCGCATACCTAAAGTTTCTAGGGATTAAGATACCTGAAGAAGTATAAATTCTCGAGACTAACTGTTGTTAGTTTTGGATTCCTGGTAAGGGAATTTGCTTTAGGCCGAATAACAGTAAAGGGGAGATATGTGTCGTATTGTCTAAGGCTCCAGGTTTGTACGCTTTTGTAGATATAGTATTAAAAGAAGTCTGAGGGAAGGTTGCAAGCAGTGCTTCAAGTATTATAAGATGTAATAAAAAAGTAACAGTTTCTTATGGGGAGTTTTTGAAGTGGAGGGGTGGTAGAACTGGGTTGAGTGACCCCAGGCAAGTTGTTACCTGTTCCCATCTAGCCTTACCCTTGCAAACCTAACCTAGACTTGAATCTTTTATACCAGTTATTATACTTACTCTACGACTATAACTTCAACTACCAGCATCACAACCAAATACAAACCCCTTCGATTTAAATAGTACCTGAGTAGAATGAACATTTGCTTTCAGAGATTGATTCATACCCAAATCCAATAATTGATTTAAGAGGGCTACACACCTTCAGTTTATTTGCGCAGTTATTTGTCGTAAAAAACTGCGTGAAAATCCGTTCGTTTATCTGAACTGAAGGTGTGTAGGATACCGTCCGATTTATCTTCAGTTTTGTCTTCACTTGGTTCTAAGTGTTTTCAAATAAAATTTATAAAATCGATGCAAAAGAGGGTTCGGATGCGCAGACTTTTTATCTGCGTGAAAATCTGTCCAAACTGCGCAGTTCACACAATTTATCGCTTAGGCGTGACGTCACACGAGATAAACTACGCAGATAGTCGAAAGGTGTGTAGCCCCTTTTCAGCACTCTCTGCGAATTTAGATATGCCAATTTCTAAAACTCTCCTTCTTTGATTACCAAAGTTAGGGAAGCTTCAAGCTTCAAATTCAAAATTTCCTAGATATAAATCCGTTTCTGTCTATCAACATTATAAAAATATGTTGAAAACTACTCATCTTTAACATGATGATTAATGGGCTTAAAACCAAAACTTATTAAACATCGCCTAATGTGTATTAAATTTACTCATCAAGGAAAAAATTAATTATGAATCTTGATATGATTACCTTCGCATTTCCAGTCTTTTTTTACACACATCTATTTAACTTCACTTGTGTGTTTGTGAGGTACAAACTTTGTAATCAGTTTTCATCCCACTTTCTGGCCATATTGAAAGATTTAACTTTCAAAGAAGTTAATAATATTTTTTTCAAACATTTTATTTAATTTTACAGTTATACTGATAATTATATTTTGCTTCCAAGCTGACCAGAGAAAAGAAAAGAAAAACTTTTTTTTATGCCTCCGATTTCAAATATTTCCGTGACATAAATCGGTTTCGGACATCAGGGAACATTTTTGCTTCTGTGTCTATCTTTCTGTCGCTCAATTTTTGATAAATCATTATCATATTTAAATATCACTAAAATAAAGCAGCATAAAAGTTTTAAATTCTCATGAAAATAATAATTTATCCATTTTTCCTTGTTAAAAAAAAAATAAATAAATAAAATAAAATAAAGTCAATTGTTAGCAGATAAAGATTTGTCAGTGCATATGACGCGGATTTTATCGCAAATGCCTACCAACCATGTCTATGCTTAAATATNTCAAACTCTAAAGAAACGTGAAAAAAATTATTTCTCACAAACAGTTCTGACGATTTTGATTAATAAATTCTAAAATGTAGTATATTTAAATACGAATCTAACCATGTAAGCTTTTTTTCCTGGAAAAATCTAGTTCCTGAAAAAATAGCTTTAAACGCGGATAGAGTGAGGCTGGGTTCGATTCCCCGCCGAGGAGAAGCTATTTTTATGATAAATTTCGATAAAATGTTAATAAAATAATTATTAAATGCACCTATGAAAACTAATAAATGGAGAAACTGGGTAATTATATGAACTCAAGCTACTAAAGTATAGCTAACTGTTGGAAAGTGATAAAACATAAAATAATGTATATACATTCCTGTAGGTATGTAATAATAACTAATTAAATATTTCGTTCATGCTGTACATTTAGCTAATCTATACATATGTTAATACCAATAATACAGTACCTATACATACAATTTTTTATATACTGTTTTATGTTTTTTGTTTTAAAACCTCGCTAATCCATGAAATCCCACTAATTTGGACGATCCTGCCTGCATTCATCGGGATTATTATCGATTCGTAGGGATACCTGATTTACTGGATATAGAGCCTTGTAGGGATTATAGGGAAGCTATAATAAATGTCCATTGTAACGATGAGTTGTCATTTTATTGACTTCATTCCAGTTCTTTCTACATTTCTTTGCTTAACCCTGTGCACAATGGCACAATGATAACTTGGAAAATGTTCTAAAAAATTATAAATTTATAATTAGTGTTCAGTCTAGCTAACTTAGTAAAAAAGAAGAAACTCAGGATTTCGTTTTAAAGTAATAGATATGGATTTTTAACTTAGAAGAATGTAGTTTTCAGACCCTGAAAACCCCTTATCTCTATCTACTACAGAAGCTGAGCTATAAGTGTTCAAAAAAGTGCGTTTTTTTTGGCCCACCCTGTATTTTTAATTAATTAGATCTAATTTATTATACTAATGTATTCTTATAAGGCATTAGCTTAATGTTTAAAGGCATTAGGTTTATAAATGATGCTCTAAGGATCTTTTCTCTACATTGATGACCAGCGTCAATCAGCATGTCTAATTATTATATAGGGTTTTATCGCTCGATTTTTTTCTCCAATTACTGTTGCTAGTCTTTGTTAAATTTCTTCAATATAAATATTTTATTAACTTCATTTCTAGCTTGTAATATTAATAATATATATATCTTTGGTAGACATCGTCTAAAACGTTTAGAACTATTGTTTAAAATAATCTGTATTTTGAAATGAGTTTAAAAAACATTGCTAGATAATAGATAAACCATAATTTTTGATAAATGATAAATGATTAAGGTGTGGTAATGATATAAACAATCTGTTTGTTGTTTTATATTATCAGACGTTTCGACCCTTGTATAAGGTCATTTTCAATTATGTATCTCATATTTCATATTTTTCTAAAATAAAATATATAATAAGAAGTTAATCAATAATTTATAACAAATCCTTTTTATTATAAATAATAAGTTTTATCTTTGAAACTAATTCAGTTTTTTTTTTTTAATTAATAGTAATCCCGTTGCATGTAATTAATACCTACATTATTATTAATTTAAAAAAAAATAAATTAATTTATCTTTTTTACTGTAACAAATAAATTATAACTTTGTATTGTACCAAACTACTTTTTATTTTTTTTTAATTTTTATATGTAATTAGTACATTATTCAAATATTCATACATAGACTCAAAGTTAAAAAAATATTAATTATATACTCAAATTTATAAGTTGTAAAAAAAGGAGTGATTTTAATGTATTAAGTAACTCTTATGTTACTTATAAGTTACTTAAATGACCTTTATACAAGGGTCGAAACATGAAAAATGAATATATCATTACAAACACCGTTATCATTCAGAATTTTACAATAATTATCAAATAAGAAAGGTGTTAATTTCAACGTTTTTAAAAAATAGATACACCATTTAACCTAAGGTATGTCTAAGACCTTTAATCGAACTTCGCAAAAAGTGGCTAAAGTGGCTAATTTAAGAAAGCTATAATATACTAGAAAATCTGACATTTACAAAAAAGTATGCCATAGAACAGGATTTCTCTTTATTTGGTAAGACAATATTTATAGTTCAATTATAACTTTTGATTGAATATATATAT
>KZ651350.1:521675-533503 GCA_001010745.2 Gerris buenoi
TTGTAACGATGAGTTGTCATTTTATTAACTTCATTCCAGTTCTTTCTACATTTCTTTGCTTTTTTACTCCACCGTCCTCTTCCAAGTTTTCTTGGAATGACCAGCACTTTTGTGCAAATATACACTGATTTGCTTGATTTAACTTCTTCAGGTTCTCGACTAACCTCTTCTAAATGTTCGTTAAGCAACCACCTTTATGAAAAAATATATTGTGACTCAGCAGGAGAATAGGGTAGCTATAAAAATTGTCTAGTCAGGACGATTAATTGCCCTCCTTGACTTCACTCCAGTTCTCCACACTTCTTCGCTTCATCTGCTTCATAGATGAAACACAAAACCCACTTTTTTTCGAAATCAATAATTTTTCTATATTTTATGCAACTTGCAATAGCCCCAACAAAAACCAAACCGAGATAAAAGGACCAAGTCATTATATCATATGTAAAAATATACTTATTTATTTATCTTGTTTTCGTTTTACTTAAAAATAAAAAACCATTAGTAAAAACAAAAATATTTAATTTAAAAAATATATAAAAATAATAATGTATAAAGCTAATTGATTTTTTTTTTATTTTCAACGATGCTAATATTACCTTGCGAAAAAAAATAATCGCTGTAATTGATCGCTTTACATTACTAAATAAAAAAGGAACAACAATCTAGCCTTGATGAAGACCGTGAAGTGAATTGCTCGGTAACGTGCGAATCGATCCTTCATCCCACGCTATCTACCAGCTCTTTACATAATTAACACTATCCTATATTTGCTTCAAGGTGCGAATTTAACATAATTATGTTGAATTTTAATATATAATACTCTCATAATGTTATAGAGCATACAGAGATAATGAAACAACCGAAAAACATGTAAATGGAGCTATTATCTTTTTTTATGATTATAATCACATTGTAACTAATATTGAATAAGGAATAAAGAAATAAAATAAATAATTATATCCAATACATGAAAACTTTATTGTACAAGGCCTGTTTTTAACGACAAGTGATTATCTTCAGTGCCGAGTGAGACGAGTATAAATGTGAAAGGGCAAAATGTCAATGTTAGGATTTCGAACCTGGAGTCATATCTGATCTTAAACAATGAGGAACAATTAAAACTATAATGCTAATAGCGACGCCAAATAATTGATTAAAAACAGGTTTGAATATACACCAGATATAATTAAGCATTTATATATTTAATTATTTTTTACGCTAAATTATTTTTTACAGTTATAAGCATTAAAATGGTCAAAACTGGTAATTATTCAAACATTTGCCGTTTAGATTTAATAAAAGAATAATGGACTAGGGCGTACGAAGTCAGTTTTAATTTAATAGTTTAGTAAATTACAAAATTCATTACGACCCCGTTAATCCGGATAAACGGTAATCTGTAACCCTCGGTAATCCGGACGATTCTTTTATGCAAATTACTTCTCATGATAATTCTCGCTAACCCTGTGCACAATGGCACAATGATAACTTGGAAAATGTCCTAAAAAATTATAAATTTATAATTAGTGTTCAGTCTAGCTAACTTAGTAAAAAAGAAGAAACTCAGGATTTCGCATTTTGGTGTATTTGGTTAATCAATCATAGTTCAAGAATTCACTTTCCTCACAATTTTCCTCATAATCCAATGTGACTTCTTGAACTATGAGTGAGTTCCCAAGTAAAGGAAAAAGTTCTCCTATAAGGAGAAATCCTAGGTTTCTTTTTTTTACTTTCTCATATAAAGAAAAAGTATTGTGATGGCACGAATATTCGATTTTAAGATCTAGATGGATTTACACTTTTTGAGGTCCCATGAATCCAAAAAAGTGTTCTTTAAAATATGCCTGTCCGTCGTCTGTTTGTGCAGACGCCTGTAGCCTAAACAACTGGGCCGAATTTGACTAAATTTGGCATCCATGTTTAGATTGAACATGCCCCGAGCGAAAATAATTTTAGCTCCAACTTTGTGGGCACTACACCCCTCAAACTCTAAAGAAACGTGAAAAAAATTATTTCTCACAAACAGTTCTGACGATTTTGATTAATAAATTCTAAAATGTAGTATATTTAAATACGAATCTAACCATGTAAGCTTTTTTTCCTGGAAAAATCTAGTTCCTGAAAAAATAGCTTTAAACGCGGATAGAGTGAGGCTGGGTTCGATTCCCCGCCGAGGAGAAGCTATTTTTATGATAAATTTCGATAAAATGTTAATAAAATAATTATTAAATGCACCTATGAAAACTAATAAATGGAGAAACTGGGTAATTATATGAACTCAAGCTACTAAAGTATAGCTAACTGTTGGAAAGTGATAAAACATAAAATAATGTATATACATTCCTGTAGGTATGTAATAATAACTAATTAAATATTTCGTTCATGCTGTACATTTAGCTAATCTATACATATGTTAATACCAATAATACAGTACCTATACATACAATTTTTTATATACTGTTTTATGTTTTTTGTTTTAAAACCTCGCTAATCCATGAAATCCCACTAATTTGGACGATCCTGCCTGCATTCATCGGGATTATTATCGATTCGTAGGGATACCTGATTTACTGGATATAGAGCCTTGTAGGGATTATAGGGAAGCTATAATAAATGTCCATTGTAACGATGAGTTGTCATTTTATTGACTTCATTCCAGTTCTTTCTACATTTCTTTGCTTTTTTACTCCACCGTCCTCTTCCAAGTTTTCTTGGAATGACCAGCACTTTTGTGCAAATATACACTGATTTGCTTGATTTAACTTCTTCAGGTTCTCGACTAACCTCTTCTAAATGTTCGTTAAGCAACCACCTTTATGAAAAAATATATTGTGACTCAGCAGGAGAATAGGGTAGCTATAAAAATTGTCTAGTCAGGACGATTAATTGCCCTCCTTGACTTCACTCCAGTTCTCCACACTTCTTCGCTTCATCTGCTTCATAGATGAAACACAAAACCCACTTTTTTTCGAAATCAATAATTTTTCTATATTTTATGCAACTTGCAATAGCCCCAACAAAAACCAAACCGAGATAAAAGGACCAAGTCCCAGACCCCTTAAAGTAGTGATATATCTACACATTGAGCCAAGTTTCCTCCTTCTTTAGTCTAAAACCTCACTTCACTCCTACATTCAGGAGCAAGACTGCTCTTTTATTATCATTGCTTAACAATTACATTATAATTTTGTTTAATGACAGTTTCTGAATGAGGCATAAAACAGTCTTGACCACAATGTAAATATCACTACTTTGATATGCTGACTTTTTGGGAGGGGGTCTAGAATTTTTTAGAATTTTGGCCCCCGTTTTTACGTTAAGGTTTTTGTTCGGAATATCTTTTATTTTTGCTGGATTCATCATCGTGGACGTTGACTTAGATTTTTACATAACACTGGAGGGAGAAAGACCACTGTATTTTCCCATTCCCGAAGAAGAATAACTCGCGTATAGATTATAGAGTACTTTCCATCAATAATATTATTATTATGATAAAAATCTATACAAAAGTACATGCAATATTTTTAGGGTGTTGTAGATACTTCTCAAAACCCTTATGCCGAGGGTGATGTGTCCGTCTGTCCGTCGCTCTTTGGTTCATAGGCCCCGAAGCGTTCAAGCGAAAGTGCTGAAATTTGGAACCCTGGTGCAACTTTTTGACCCAACCAGAGGAAAAATATACAGAAGTCTATAATTAGATTTGCGCATGCGCAATTCAAAAAAATATGGTAAACTCAAAAATTTACATTTTTTTNCACACTTTGAAAGAACAAAAACTTACACACTTTGAAAGAACAAAATCTTACACACTTTGAAAGAACAAAAACTTACACATAAGAAAGATAAACAATTAAGGAGCCAATTCAATGTTTTATTTGTTAATGATTTTATGTCAAAATACTATAATAACTTATGTATTATTTGAAACTGATATTTCATTAGTAATTAAAGACAAAGTGACTGACAAAGTTAAATCTTTTAGTAGGTATAATTCAATTTTAGTAAAGAATTGTAAATTAAGGATTCAAAAACCACAGGCAACTTATTTAATAAGTATACCTCTACAATTAATTATAAATTAATATTCCTACGCATATAAATTCACATTAACCTTAAAAACTCTATTCGAAATTATCCTAATAAACATATCAGCGTAAACACTTCACCTACGCACTTTCAAAAAGGATTTTCTCTTAAATTTTAATTATCTTAGAGTAATTGGTTTTTTGTATCATATAATTATTAAATTTACTTAGTTCAATGTAAGCCGAATAATTATATATTACTCAACACCGTACTTCCTACAAATTGAAAAGAAATAAATAATCTCATGCAATTTGAGGAAGGTGAAAAATACGATTATGAGTACATAGAAACATAAAATTTTAATTAAATAATTGCAACGTGGGCTTATGTCGATTGAATAATGACTGTATATTTTATATTTCTTAAAAAATAATTTTTATATTGCTGTAAAAAAAAGGATTTAAGATCGATTTAATTATTTAATTATTTATATTTCGATTTAAACAAATATTCAAGTAAAAACATTACTTTATTTTTTTTTTTTTTTTCAGGAGTAATTATTTAGGCAAAGGTAAACATATACTTCTGAGTGACAGATGAGAGTAGCTATTTGACGGGATGACTGAGTTGAGATAGGAACGGAACTGGGTTGAAATAGGAACGGAACTGGGTTGAGATAGGAACGGAACTGGGTTGAGATAGGACCGGAACTNGAGCAGCAAATAATGAAATATTCAAAAGACTAAATCCAGTTGATGCAGGTTATTGAATTAATGCAAGTAATTATAATCTATTTTTCTTTGCATAGTAATTAGTTTTCTTACTGGGAGAGCCTTTAGTAAGAAAGAGATGAGTTTTGAACTGGAAGGTAAAGACAGGTTTGCAACGTGAGATTTACGGGGTTATTAAACTTGTCTAGAGAACTCTTTGCATATTATCCTTGAACCTGACTTTATAGATGAGAGCTTTGAAATCCTTCGATAACCTCAGAGCTCTAACCTAACACTCGTTCTAATCTTCAGCATAATTGCTTCTCAGATTAACTCAGTTTAATCTTACCAAATGTTATACACTCCATCTTTTTTTTTAGTGTAGAATGTATTTTCGTAATTATCCTTGGGAACTAATCATATTATATAACATGTTTAAAGAATTTAAACAGGATAATAATTGTACAACTCATTAGCAGATACTTGTATACCTACATTGTAAGTTCTATGAAAAAATTATGTTGGGTAAATCGGTTTACTTAAATACAATAGAAACTCATTAACAACGGACCATTATTATAATGGATAGGTATAAAATATTATTAAAAAATATATTAACAAAGTCATCTAATTTTTATCTGCGGCTACATTATGAGCACTTAATGAACCTCCGGCAGTTATTAAGTGAAGAAATAGGAAGCAAAACAAAACAAAAATTAAATTAATTTGAAAATTAATTAATATAAGTAATCAATATAAACTAGGACCCTCTTGTTCTAAAGATTATTGCGGTGTATGCGTATAAAATGCGGCATATAAAGAACTCGGGTAGAAAACTTAGCATTTTGCTCTTAAATATGCCATATTTGTTTTCAATTTAATTACTAGGAAACATTTTTTGGTAAAAAACTTACACACTTTGAAAGAACAAAAACTTACACACTTTGAAAGAACAAAAACTTACACACTTTGAAAGAACAAAAACTTACACACTTTGAAAGAACAAAAACTTACACACTTTGAAAGAACAAAAACTTACACACTTTGAAAGAACAAAAACTTACACACTTTGAAAGAACAAAAACTTACACACTTTGAAAGAACAAAAACTTACACACTTTGAAAGAACAAAAACTTACACACTTTGAAAGAACAAAAACTTACACACTTTGAAAGAACAAAAACTTACACACTTTGAAAGAACAAAAACTTACACACTTTGAAAGAACAAAAACTTACACACTTTGAAAGAACAAAAACTTACACACTTTGAAAGAACAAAAACTTACACACTTTGAAAGAACAAAAACTTACACACTTTGAAAGAACAAAAACTTACACACTTTGAAAGAACAAAAACTTACACACTTTGAAAGAACAAAAACTTACACACTTTGAAAGAACAAAAACTTACACACTTTGAAAGAACAAAAACTTACACACTTTGAAAGAACAAAAACTTACACACTTTGAAAGAACAAAAACTTACACACTTTGAAAGAACAAAAACTTACACACTTTGAAAGAACAAAAACTTACACACTTTGAAAGAACAAAAACTTACACACTTTGAAAGAACAAAAACTTACACACTTTGAAAGAACAAAAACTTACACACTTTGAAAGAACAAAAACTTACACACTTTGAAAGAACAAAAACTTACACACTTTGAAAGAACAAAAACTTACACACTTTGAAAGAACAAAAACTTACACACTTTGAAAGAACAAAAACTTACACACTTTGAAAGAACAAAAACTTACACACTTTGAAAGAACAAAAACTTACACACTTTGAAAGAACAAAAACTTACACACTTTGAAAGAACAAAAACTTACACACTTTGAAAGAACAAAAACTTACACACTTTGAAAGAACAAAAACTTACACACTTTGAAAGAACAAAAACTTACACACTTTGAAAGAACAAAAACTTACACACTTTGAAAGAACAAAAACTTACACACTTTGAAAGAACAAAAACTTACACACTTTGAAAGAACAAAAACTTACACACTTTGAAAGAACAAAAACTTACACACTTTGAAAGAACAAAAACTTACACACTTTGAAAGAACAAAAACTTACACACTTTGAAAGAACAAAAACTTACACACTTTGAAAGAACAAAAACTTACACACTTTGAAAGAACAAAAACTTACACACTTTGAAAGAACAAAAACTTACACACTTTGAAAGAACAAAAACTTACACACTTTGAAAGAACAAAAACTTACACACTTTGAAAGAACAAAAACTTACACACTTTGAAAGAACAAAAACTTACACACTTTGAAAGAACAAAAACTTACACACTTTGAAAGAACAAAAACTTACACACTTTGAAAGAACAAAAACTTACACACTTTGAAAGAACAAAAACTTACACACTTTGAAAGAACAAAAACTTACACACTTTGAAAGAACAAAAACTTACACACTTTGAAAGAACAAAAACTTACACACTTTGAAAGAACAAAAACTTACACACTTTGAAAGAACAAAAACTTACACACTTTGAAAGAACAAAAACTTACACACTTTGAAAGAACAAAAACTTACACACTTTGAAAGAACAAAAACTTACACACTTTGAAAGAACAAAAACTTACACACTTTGAAAGAACAAAAACTTACACACTTTGAAAGAACAAAAACTTACACACTTTGAAAGAACAAAAACTTACACACTTTGAAAGAACAAAAACTTACACACTTTGAAAGAACAAAAACTTACACACTTTGAAAGAACAAAAACTTACACACTTTGAAAGAACAAAAACTTACACACTTTGAAAGAACAAAAACTTACACACTTTGAAAGAACAAAAACTTACACACTTTGAAAGAACAAAAACTTACACACTTTGAAAGAACAAAAACTTACACACTTTGAAAGAACAAAAACTTACACACTTTGAAAGAANAAAAAAAATAAAATGTCACGTACGTTACTGTCCCCGGGTATATGTTCTAATTTTCACAATGATTTATCGATATGTTATAGTTGTTAGATTAAAATGATACTTGGTTCAAGTTTGTATATTAGCCTTGGCTACGAGAGTCTATAACAGAGTTCCTTCTACTTTAAACGAAAGTATTGTTAGAAGTTAGAATATAGCTGTCCCTAACTTTGGTGTGAAAAACTACGTCCTGAATGAAATGCATATGATGGGGAGAGAACAAGGGGGTTGGAACTTATGGATGACGTTCTAAACGTTGATGTGTACAGTTGTACCTTAAGGCTCTACCGCTCTTTGAGGTTAGGAAAAGCAGTAAAATTAAAATTATTCTGGTTCAAAGCAAGATATCAAAAATCTAATCACAGACTTCATTCCTAATTTTAATTCTGCACAATTTGAGCCCTATTTCAACTTCCTATGATAAATANCTGGGTTGAGATAGGAACGGAACTGGGTTGAGATAGGAACGGAACTGGGTTGAGATAGGAACGGAACTGGGTTAAGGAGAGTAGGTAGCCAGAGGACTCAAATCAATCAAGTAAATCAAATCAGACATATCAGAAACTTTGACCCTTTGAATAATGTGTTTCAATATTTACCTAAATCGTTTTGCTTCATGCTTCAAAAGATTTAATTCTAAAGTATTAAATTAACATCATAAATATAAAACATACTCACCAAAATCAATCACTATTTTACAAAATTATTTAGTTGTTTCCGAATTTAACGAATGTACTCGTAAATGAACCTTTGTGATCATTACTCTAAAGTTTATATTAAACATTTATTTATGTGCCATATTAAACATTTATTACTATTAGACAAAAATGCGTTTAAATAATTAGGTAACACTTTTAGTCTCGCGTTTGTCCATCGGTCCGTTCGATCAATATTTTTTGCTGTTTTGGAAATGTTTTCTTACGTTCATAAGTATTCTTATTACATTCTTACATTTGACCACTATGTGAAGAATTGGGAGAAAAATATCTTTCTTTCCACAATTACATAATATTATTACGATACTGCATAATATAATTAAATATGGTGTGGAGAGCCAATTGTTCTATCCACAATTATTTACATTAGACATTAAGTTAAAGTAAAATAATGTCTCACCATTATAGCTTTATCAAAACAAAAGCTGATTTCAATCAGCACCTTCCTGATAAGTGAGGGGAAAAAATAACATTGAATACTGAAATACGAGTACAGTTAGATATCTTTAAAGATCTTAGATATAATCCGGTTTAACAGCTTATTTGTATCAGACCTTTATTCGCGAAGAGACTTCTTCAAAAACGAATTTTTTTTTTTATCACGAAGAGACTTCTTAAAAGTAAGTATTTCTTTTGACCTTTCGAGCTCATCTAATTTGGGAACAAGTCATTTAATTAACGGAGGTAAAGCAGTAAAAAAAACTGTTTCTCAACAATAACTTTATTAAGGTGAAACCTTCAAGTTCATAACTCTGTCATATGCGCTTACTTTTAGTTCTATCGGACTCCACCACTGAAGCACTGATGATTGACGATGAATGATTGGCATTGAAAGCCGGGGTTCCTTTAATTAATGCAAAGGAGTTGAAACAGTAAATTACTAATTTACATCAAGGTACAATATGAAGTTCTCGTGTAAAATTAACCTGAGATACAAATTTTCTTTGCGTTTCAGACACTAGCAAATATTTTTAGTGAGGTAATAAAAAGGTGACAATGAGTAAGCTCAGATGCCAAAAACGTAATAGGTAATAAATTAATCAGTATAATAACTAAAGTAATGCAAATATAACTTGCAATATTTCGGTTCGAAATATTAGAATGGTAGTTTTAATTTATTTTCCTAACTTATTTATTTTAATTTATTTTTAATTTATTGACCCCTACTTAAAATTGAAAATGGGAAAGAAACCATTTTAATTTTAAAGTAATTTGATGTTTAATTTAGATTTTCTCATCTAAAAAGATCATTATTCTGTCAAAAAATAATATGAACCTTAAAAATTTTACAATAGTCTGCTTCAATTAGTGATTGAAGAGAAAGGTGTACCCTGAAGTGATTCTTAGTTTAAAAAAAGTAGGTCCTTTAAGGGTAAGAGAAGGAAGAAGAAAAACTACTTCATATTACTGTGGCGACGTTTAGGCTTTCCCAGCCATTTTCAAGCCTAAAAACAATAATTTATTGTAAGCATGACATATGTTACATTATGGCTAATTTCAGAAGTTGAGTGAGATTTACGTATAAAATAAACATTACCTCTATAAACATCGAAACATCTGCATCAATAGATGATAGACACGAGACTAAATATGTTCCCTAATGTCTGAAACAGATTTTTATCTTAGAATATTTGAATTTAGAGACATAAAACATTTTATCCCTGCACAACAACAACCTTCGGTAAGCTTGGAAGCAAAAATCGTTCAGCGGATAATTGTAAATGATACAAAGCTATTATAGATATTTACTAGCCGGACGGTGCGCTTTGCGCACCTTATCCGTCTAGAAGTTGGCACTGTATGTAAATAATAATTAAAACAATATAATTAATATATCTTTATTGTTTCATAATTTCATATTTTCGTAAAAGTAGGTTAAATTATTTTTTATGCATTTTCAATTATTCAATTTATACTACCTTCAATTTTAAATTTAAGTTACAATGAGTCTACGTAACAAATTTAAGATCTTTTAATCCACTGGAAGCTAAGATAGTAGTATCTGATTAAATCCAAGATGGCGGCCATATGTTGAAGTGAAAGAACCTTTAATTTTCTTCTTTATGTACCATAAGTCTATGCACCAATTTTCAAATCTCTAGGTCTTCTGGAAGCTGAGATAATAGAATGTGAATAAATCCAAGATGGCGGCTATAATTCAATATGGCGAACACATCGAAATCAAAATGGGCGCACTTTTCTATTTATGGTACACTCTATCTATGTACCAAATTTCAAATCTCTATGTCAATGGGAAGTAGGAGAATTAGTGATGAGTCAGTCACTGTCACTCTTAGTTTTATATATATATAGATTCATTAACATATTATTATCTCTTAGCTCGTGTCCTACTAAAGTGAATCGAGACTGTGACATTATTGATCCGTTACATGACTAAAGAGGTCATTTCTTGGTGTCCTGCACATAACGGCTTCAATGCATTCAAACACAGCAAGGGTATTCAATTAAAAGAGACACGTGAACTAGATATATCTATATGCACATTGCACTGTTCGGTTAAGGATATTGTATTATTGGCAAATGATGATAGGTCAATGCATTATGAATTATTCAATAGATTGCTGCATCTAATTGTTTTTAGTTTTATCATAATTGTATATATTTTATTTTATTAAAACTAATTACCAATAACGCATTGACCTANTCTTTTTTTTAACTTAATATTTTTTCATTGTAATTTCTATTATTTTGCGTAAAATCGTTTCTTTTGCAATGATTAAAGTGCAACGATTTTTCTTAAAAATATATTTAAGACTTATATAAATACAATATACATAAAAATAAGATTTTTTCATTGGTGTATTTTAAATTTTTATTTTCCTAATGCAACTTATTTTCCTATGTCACGTACGTTATTAACATATATGAATTTCTTTTTCTTCTGAAAGTTACTTTTGTTAATAATTTATGCAAGAAAGTATATTTTTTTGTTTAAAATATGATTTTATAACAATTACAGCTCATTACTTCAAAATTATCAGCTTTGAAACTAAAAATATTTGTACTTTTCTAATATTGTAGGTAACGTATGTGACAAATAAGTAATTTTTTTTACATTTTACGAATAAAGTCAAATAAATGAGGGTCTCTTACATGTTAAGTTATTAAATTGCTCATTTAGAACGATTATTACTGCAGGAAAACTGAGGTAAGTATTAAATAAAGCAGTTTTCGATGGTAACGTTTGTGACATAAAAATTACGACTTTAAATACAAAAAATCCGTTAAAAAATCAGGATGCATAGAACTCGCGTATAATTGCCTGAAAACATAATTTGGATAGTAAAGGGACCAGGATGTATCAAAAATGTCGAAATTTTCTAACTTTTATTTTTTTATTTTTCGGCATTTAGAAAAAGCCAAATGCCCAATTTATTTGAAAACGACCCA
>KZ651350.1:541025-556844 GCA_001010745.2 Gerris buenoi
GCGGTGATCTTGTGATAATCGGAGGGTTGATCACAAAGGACAGAAGAATTTTTATTCCTATCAGTTTAAGGAAAGATATGTTGGACAGACTACATGGAGGACATCTAGGCATAGTTAAATGCCGAGCCAGAGCCCGAGAATCGGTGTGGTGGCCCGGATTATCCATCCAGTTGCAGCAGTTAGTGGAAAATTGTAAATCTTGCATTGAGAAGAGGAACACTCCAGTAGAACCTCTGAAACCGACGGAGTTGCCGGAAGGACCATGGACGATGATAGGCGTTGATTTAGCTACTATTCTTGGTAAAGAATATCTGATAGCAGTTGATTACTTTTCAAGGTATCCTGAAGTATTTGCGTTGACATCAACTGGTAGTAGCCAAGTCGTAAGTCGTTTACAAAGTCTGTTTGGGCGCTTGGGAGTGCCTAAGATAGTTCGGTCTGACAATGGACCGCAGTTCCATTCCGTCGAGTTTGAGACGTTTGCAAGATCGTACGGGTTTAAACACATCACAAGCAGTCCAAGGTTTCCCCAGAGTAATGGTCAAGCTGAAGCAGCGGTGAAGGTCGTGAAGAACATCCTATCCAAAGGCGGTGACCCACACCTAGGACTTCTTGCATATCGTTCTGCTCCAACAGAGGGACGACCAAGTCCAGCAGAGCTCTTGATGGGACGGAAACTAAGGACTACGGTTCCCGTTCTTCCTCGAAGCTTACGGCCGAAGACAGTTCGCTTTGGACCTCTGCATGAAAAGGGGATGGAAAGCATGCAGAAAATGAAATCAAATTTTGATCGCCGCCATAGAGCTAGAGAGCTACAGCCGCTAAGCCAAGGACAACATGTGTGGATACCAGACCTAAGAAGGTATGGACATGTGGTGCGTAAGGCTGAGGAACCTCGAAGTTACATAGTGGAGTCAGACGGTAAAAGTTTAAGACGTAATCGAGCTCAGCTTGTGTTAGCTCCGCATGAGCCAGATATGGTGGAAGCTCCAACCTGGGAAGAGCCAAAAAAGCTAGATACTCCCGTGGGTAGAAACCCAGAAGAGTTTGAACATCCGCCTACTCCTAAAGGAGCTGTTAGAACCCGATATGGCAGGATTTCAAGACGCCCCGTTAGGTATCAACCTTAAAGAAAGGGGGATGTTGTGTTGTCATAGAAACACCTGTCATGTAAATAAGTGTTGAGTTGTTTATAGTTATCTGTCTATGTCTTGTTAATATTAATTCAATATAAATATTCTAATTAGTGTTCTCTTAATAACTAGCTGTTCTTGTAGACTTATTCTAAGTATATTACGGGCGAACATAACAAAGCTTGGAAGCAAAAATCGTTCAGCGGATAATTGTAAATGATACAAAGCTATTATAGATATTTACTAGCCGGACGGTGCGCTTTGCGCACCTTATCCGTCTAGAAGTTGGCACTGTATGTAAATAATAATTAAAACAATATAATTAATATATCTTTATTGTTTCATAATTTCATATTTTCGTAAAAGTAGGTTAAATTATTTTTTATGCATTTTCAATTATTCAATTTATACTACCTTCAATTTTAAATTTAAGTTACAATGAGTCTACGTAACAAATTTAAGATCTTTTAATCCACTGGAAGCTAAGATAGTAGTATCTGATTAAATCCAAGATGGCGGCCATATGTTGAAGTGAAAGAACCTTTAATTTTCTTCTTTATGTACCATAAGTCTATGCACCAATTTTCAAATCTCTAGGTCTTCTGGAAGCTGAGATAATAGAATGTGAATAAATCCAAGATGGCGGCTATAATTCAATATGGCGAACACATCGAAATCAAAATGGGCGCACTTTTCTATTTATGGTACACTCTATCTATGTACCAAATTTCAAATCTCTATGTCAATGGGAAGTAGGAGAATTAGTGATGAGTCAGTCACTGTCACTCTTAGTTTTATATATATATAGATTCATTAACATATTATTATCTCTTAGCTCGTGTCCTACTAAAGTGAATCGAGACTGTGACATTATTGATCCGTTACATGACTAAAGAGGTCATTTCTTGGTGTCCTGCACATAACGGCTTCAATGCATTCAAACACAGCAAGGGTATTCAATTAAAAGAGACACGTGAACTAGATATATCTATATGCACATTGCACTGTTCGGTTAAGGATATTGTATTATTGGCAAATGATGATAGGTCAATGCATTATGAATTATTCAATAGATTGCTGCATCTAATTGTTTTTAGTTTTATCATAATTGTATATATTTTATTTTATTAAAACTAATTACCAATAACGCATTTTTTTTGTTGAATAGTTAATTAAAGATTAAAAGATATCTTGGTTTTATTTCTTGAACGATAAATTGAAATTAATTTTTTATCTTTTGTTCATTCAAAGTAAATCTAAGCTCAACATTTAATTTTTTTAAGTTTTAAGATAATAATCTATACTCGTATTCACACCTAATAAAAATTAAATAAATGGTGTGTGGGAAGTGAGAATGCTTTTATGCAGTGAAGTTATAAATTATATTGGTGCAGGAGATTACTTTGACTTGTCTAAAGAAAATCAAGAAGAGAAATCTACCTAGATCTCTATCTAGAGAGATTTAGAAGAATCTACGAATGAGAATATTGGTTAAAATAGTATGCCAATTAGTGTGGTGTATAGCTTCCTCGCGTCCTATGGCTTGTATTCAAATGATTTTATGATTTTACAACCAAATATGATTTTGTTACCAAATTAATTTTATTTCCCCTCTTCTTCTGGGGGTACGGTAGTTCCCCGCAAAGTCGTATATCAGCCGTACCATCCTTTACTGGAACCAACTCAAGGTACTTTTGACCCCCCTCTATTCTTATTAGAGATATACTTAGATATGTATCATACATTTTAAATAAGAGTTGTTTATAACAAACTGAACCAGAAATAAAAATTTCACACCTCTACTTGTATTACTTCATTAGATATATGAGCCATGAGCCTAAAGTTTTGATATGTTGATACTGATATATCTATAGATTGACTGACAGACTGACTCATCAAAATTCAAAAGGCTCTTTCTAGAAACTTGAAATTTTATGTAATGATACATAAATTTACAAAAAAAAAAAAAGCAAAATTATAAATAAACCCGAAAAAAAATCTGGTTCTTTATCTCTCTCAAGGCTAATATAAATATAGTCTATTCAAAATACTTAAAAAATTATAACTAGCGCTACTTAGACCTAGTAGAGAACTTCAAAACTAAAGTATTATTACTATTACTATTTTTTTTATTACTATTGTTTTACTCGTATAACGACTCTGGACCAACAAGACAGTCATGGGACCAATCAATTTTCCTGACGTCTTAAATTGATTTTTTTCTTGAAATGTTTGAAATCGGAGACATAAATAATTTTCTAATTGCCTTGACTGCAATGTATCAAATTTCTGTTGGGTTCATTTCGGAGATCAGGTGTGTTGTGTGTTAAAGACAAACAAGTGCAGGAATGTACGAGGGTAAATAAAACAATCCTCGTTTTTGCCTAAGGACTCTTAAAGCCCCGTTTACACGGTGAATGTTAACGTTATAGTTGTTGTTATGGCAGCAAAATTGTATAGACAGTAGCTGTTGCTGTAGCTGTATTGTATAGACAACGTGATAGATTCTTGCGACTAGAACGAGATAAACTCTTGCGATAGAACTATAAACGCTCACACTATCTCGTCTGCTGAGATAGTTTAGATTAGGATACTATTAGGCCACTGAATACTCTTGAGGTACCCACCAGAACTATTTCGACAATTGTATGTGCTTGCTCTTGCTCCATATTGTATACCTACATCATATTTTGTTGATTCTATCGAAATACATACATATTTAAAACAAATTCATTTGACGTACCCTTTGTTGAGTTAAAACTTATTATGAAGACTCTTCTCAAAAATATGAATGAGAGGAGTTGTACAGTACACCTCCACGACAGTTCTATCGCGGCAACTGACATGATGGTTCTATTGTGGAGGAACTAAATCACGGTGTAAGTAAACAAGGCTTAAGAACAAGTCTAATTACTTGAACTCGAAGGACCTTAAAGGGTATAAATCTATCAAAATGACAAAATAGAATTTCAGCCCTGACGAAATACAGAATGGTATTAGAAAAAATTCCGAAAGAAGTTCCTTAAATAACTCATAACTTAAAAATATATCCGTAATCCATCCGTAATAGCATTACTAAAATCTAGGGTTTAACAGGAGATGTAAAGGAACAGAAAAATACATCACTAAAACCTATGATCCCCTCATAAAAGATAAATCAACAACCGAACAAAAGATTTCTACTTTCTTTACCATAAAGGTACTTTGCTTCTTTAACGTCTTCAATTGTATTTGAGCTTCAACGAACTTAAAAAGTTTTTTTTTTTTTTGAAATATTAAAGTTTACAGGCAGTAGAATTCGACGGTATTTTCCCATTTAAAAAAAAAAATAAAATAAAAACTAAAAAAAAAACTAAATAAAAAAACTAGACATATTTTTTAAAAGCCATTTGGCAGATCTAAGCTTTCTGCAGGTTGTTGTGTCACAGATCAGATTATTTATATTATTTTTTGATTACACTATCTTATGAACTATCCAAGTAATTCTAAATCCACCAGCAAGTTAACTTCAATACACGGTATCCATCTTTACAAAGATGGGAATAGTAGTTGTATAGATTCCTTGATCTAGACTTGCTTATCTTTTAATAGAATCCAGCAACCAAGGACCAAGGTTAGAAAAGCAATCAGACGGACTCTATTCAACTTTAAGTTTATACAAGTAAACAAATCCGAAGCACTATGCACCAAAGTTTTCCTTACTATGCTTATAGAGCTTGGAGCAAAATAATTTCTGATTTTTAAAGTAACTATGACTAATGGGTTATTTAAGGACGAATTCATTCACTCCAAATCACGTTAATTTTACACGGTAACTTCAAATTAACTTTTTGATTTACAATTTCTTCAACTCAAATGCATTTCAGACACCAGGAATTAGTTTTGGTTTCGTGTCTGTCTGTCAGTCTGTCCGCCTAAATTTATGCGAACTACTTCATTTTAAAACCTGCTTGTCCCCATTGTTTGTATCTCCGTCAATATTTATGTGAAAGCCTAAATTTTAATAAACTCCATTAATTAACTCATATTAATTTCAACTACCACCTTAATTAGGAGACATTATCTAAAAAGTATTTTTATCTAATTTTAATTTATTTTAATTTTAAAAGTTATATCTTTAAACATTTTGTGAAAGTGAGTACATATTATAATTTCTTTTAGATCCAGCTATTCAACACTGACAATGTTCTTAATGATATGAAGAAACATGACAATTTGTAACCCTTTAGGATAAACATAGAAACGAAACCTTGAAAAAACAAATCTTCAAAGAGACATAAACTAAAAAGATTTGAGGTCTGGGGGCCGATTCTGTGACTTTTTATATATATATCCACTTTGACATTATTTATCAAACATTGCTATACATATATGAAAGTGTTGTTATCTAATGTAGTGAATCTGTAAAGTGATACCAGCGCTGTATATGGCCGTATTTTGAACTATTGATTGACAGCGTCCTTTTCATTGGCCACTTTATAGTCATTTCAGTCAGAAAACGAGAAAAGTGAATGAAAACATCAATAATTGCGTCACTTTGTTTTGGTTTTTAGCATTTGATATACAACAACATAACCTGACAAATTATATCAACAACAATTTTGAGTGGATATATATGAAACCTTATATATCAATTTCTCCTTATATAACAACAGACAAAGTTATAGATTCACGTTGACAGGTTGCGCGCGCATCTTCATAACAACAATTTGATAAATAACAACATGAAAAGGGAGGTTTCAAAGTTACAGAATCAGCCCCCTGAGCCATACACAAAGACATTAAACGACTGACTCACAGAATGTAGACCAAAATTACTACCTGATTTCTTCAAATCGAATGAGCATTTTTATAGGTGTTGGTAAAATAGGTTGCAAGAAATAAGTTTGTGTGTAATCGAGTGAGGAAAAAAAATTGTTAAGAAAGTAACATGGAACCAACCAATGGCATAATTTTGATGTAGCATATACATTTAATTATAATCAATAAGAATAAGATAGTATGGTTCACAAAAATGAAACCAAAAACCATGAAGTCTGAAATGCATTTGTGTTTAGGTTATTTAAAATTTAGAGGTAACATTAAGTCGTTCTTTAAAATAATTTATCTCAATGCTTCTATTACCCACAGTAAGTTTGGAAACAAAAAAAGAATGCTTTCATCTAATTTATTTTAAAATTAATAAATTTCTTCTGGAATAAAATATTTAAAAAAATATTTTCGTTGCGAGATGCGAGTAAATATTATGACGTGGGTTTTTGCAAGGGTTTCCTTTTTAACGACCCTTCGGGTAAGGGTTCAGCCCTATTTTCCTCTTTAAGACGTCCTAAACTCTTTAGAACTCAGAAAATTAAATTGAGCGTTAATACCCCTACTAAAATCTTTTGTGCTGCTATGGTGGAAAAAAGGCAGTAAAATACTAAATGTAGTAAACCAACAGGGCTTCTGAGTCTTACATGTTTAGTATATTACTTTTTTTAAACACTTTTCGTAAAATATATTTTTCATATAAACAAATTGTAACTTGCAAGTCAGAAAGGTTCATTGTTTAATACGTAAAAAGCATATTTTTAATATAGAGTTAAACTTTTTTTCAACTATAATAGTGAGTTTAACTCTTATTTGATATTTAAAAATCATATAATGTATTCATCTGATTAAGTTTAAACTTTGATTAGTAAATATTATTACATTATATATATTACAATTGTGTAATTAGCAACATTTAATGAGCGCATATGGGTGAAATTAATCTGGGATTATCTGTCTGCGGGATACATTAGACAAACCATCCAAAATACATAATAACACTGTTCTGCAAAATTTAACGAACTTTCTGCCCCTAAGAAAATTTTGTCTGATCTTCATGTTTTCGAGGTTGCTGAATCCGAATCTGAAATCAAAAATTTTCCTATACGTACAGTTTTCCCGGGAAATGCGCCTAAAGTTCGGAAAAATTGTGTTTTGGGGGGTTTTTGCCCCAATTTTTCGCCCCAAAAAAAATCGTGAAAAACAATATATTGGGCGTTTGAATATCTTTAAACTGTCAAGAACACGAATCAAAAGTCAAAAAAATTTTGTTGAACTTACTTTTAAAAAAAAAAAAAAAATAAATAAGGAAAAATAAATCAATTTTCCCTCATATTAAGTCTTTGCATTTCTATTACTTTTTCAGTGGTATAAACAGATGTTTTGTGACTTTTTCTGACATTAGTCTAGAGAATTACAATATATGTGACCGAAAGGGGGGAGGGGGGGTCACGAAAAAGAGGGGGGATACTAAAAAAAGTACATACAAGTTGTGTATTCCNCCCCCCCCCCCTCCCTCAAAATGACCTGACCCTCCCCTCCTTTGGTCACATATATTGTAATTCTCTAGACTAATGTCAGAAAAAAGTCACAAAACATACCTATACCACTGAAAAAGTAATAGAAGTACGAAGACTCAATATGAGTAAAAATCGATTTAATATTTAATTTTTCTTAAAAAAGTAAGGTCAATAGATTTTTTTTTTTACTTTTGATTCGTGTTCTTCATAGTATAAAGATATTCAAACGCCCAATACATATTTTTTTACGATTTTTTTTTGGGCGAAATATTGGGTCAAAAACCCCCCAAAACACAATTTTTCCGAACTTTAGGCGCATTTTCCGGGATAACTTTTCTTAGGAAAATTTTTGACTTCAGATTCGGACTCAGCACACCAAAATACTTCAGAAAAGGACATTTTCATTGTGAGGCTTTTTTTGCTGAACAGTGTAATCAGACGAGTACTTTTGAAGATATAGATGTAGATAAATGCATGTTCGTCTGCATGTGTCAAATAAACAAATAGGCGCAGAAGGTTTAAACTTATAAGGGACCAAAAATGGGTTAATTTTGACCTGCCATCCTAATTTAATTAAAATTGGACAATTAGATTTTATGATACGATGGTTCGAAAAAATAGAGTGACAGACAGACAGACCGACAGACAATCACTGAACAAAAATGTTACCTGATGTCTGAAATGAATATCTAATAATTAAAGATTACTTTTTATTTAAGTTAGCCTATACAATTAATAAGAATGTGCATTTAAGTAAGTGTAGTTGTCTTAGTTTTATCCTTTTTGGATATTATGGCATTATACAGCGTAAAATATATTATTGCAAAGATGTAGTTGTTTTGGGTTAATAAGATATATGTGTAGTAGAGATATATGTTAGTAAGAGAAGTTTTTAAATAAATATAAGGCCGTCATCATAAATCAAAATGGCCATATGAAAATACTGACCACTATGGCTGTTGATGTCATTCAAGAAAGCTAACTTTCAAATATAAGTGTTCTTGCACAATTGGTTCCGAAGATATGGCCATAACAAAGTTTGAGAAAAAATAGCCAGCATCTTGAATTAAGAAAATTAATTATTAAAAAAAAGTCCAGTCATGCACCATGACTTAATGAGCGAATTTTCAAAGAAATCTGCGTATTATTGGCTTATAATAATATAGAAAAATTTGGTTTAGAATTTGGATGGGTGAAAAAAAATGTTTGGATACACACGGGTACGGGGTACAAAAGTCAAAATAGTATTTAACCTTCAAGATGCACATCGTTGGAAAGCTCTTTAAGAGTACAGTAATTTTTGTTATGTACACTTTTATCATATTATCATTTAAAAGGGGGTTGAAATGGAAAAAAACACAATTTTTTGCTATTTTTGACCCTAAATTGTCAAAATGTGATCCCTAAATGAACTCCAAAAAATTATGGCCAACGAACTCATCCTTTCTTTTGATACTATTGACATTTTAAAATTTTTAAGTGCATCATTAAGGGGAGATATCGTCTGGAGTGACACATATATACATACATACATACATATACATACATATATACATATATACAGGAGCTAAGAGGCACTACAATATTTATTGGTCATAGGTTCGGAGATAGTATGATAACGTGTCAATTAGAGTATAAGAGGGATTTAGATATTATTTATGGATTTAGATATTATATGGATTATATTATTAATTACTAATACATTATACTATACGTTATGTAATAGTTTTTATAAAATTATATATTTAGAGTTGTAAATATGATAGTATACATAAAATTACTTCTATCATAATCTAATTATATTTAACTTACTAAGAAATAAATTTAAAGAAGTAATTTATATTGCGACAATTCTTTACAAACATTTGTTGTCAAACTTTGCCCGGATCTCAAACGATAGGTTTATTTTCAGTCAAGATAAAATTTTTGGGAGAGGCTCGTTTCCTGGGCCACCCCTAATGTATGACTAGGTTGATTAGTATTCCTCACACATATAGGACATGGCACACCGATGTGACTCTAATACAAAAAAACAACTATTTTTTAAATCATTCACTTCTATGACATTGAACTCTCAAACACAGAAGTGTGAACCATTCTAATTCTAGTTAAAACGGATATAGATTTTTGGTGCGGGTTATAAAAAAAAAAAGAAATAAAAAGAGTGAGGGCAGTACATTCTTTTTAGGGTTTTGTAGATACTTCTCAAAACCCTTATGCCGAGGGTGATGTGTCCGTCTGTCCGTCGCTCTTTGGTTCATAGGGCCCGAACCGTTCAAGCGAAAGTGCTGAAATTTGGAACCCTGGTGCAACTTTTTGACCCAACCAGAGGAAAAATATACAGAAGTCCATAATTAGATTTGCGCATGCGCAATTCAAAAAAATGTGGTAAACTCAAAAATTTACATTTTTTTTAATTTTTGAGTGGGGTATCAAATGAAAGCTGCTGAAGAGTAGGACACAAATATATATTTGCTTTTTTAAAGTTTGCATTCCTTATTGGTTTATTACTGATAAAAAACATTGTGACCCCCCGGGGAATCGAACCCGGACTCTTGAGATCGAAGACCAGAAATCATAATTACATAATGGGTATGCTTACTCATCTACAAAACCCTAAAAAGTACTTGGAGCAAGTACTTCCCTGTGATTTTTTTAAAATATAATACTTTTAACTGGATTATTCAAGAAATAAACTAGTTAATAAGCATATTGAATATAAATATAGATCCGTAATTCAAAAAGCAATACGTACACATTAATTTAAGCATTATCCTCCATATTTATTTAACTATGTGATTGCATTTTTATCAAATTGTTGAAGAAATAAATTCAGGTAATCTAAATCAAAAAGAGGTTTGACCTTTTCCAATAAAATACATATCTAACTTAATGGATGTTGCATATTAAAATTTAATATTTTAAGTTAAAATGTCCATTGCGAGCCGGAAATTCTTTCTAAATGGGTTTAATATTTTGTTTCAACAGATAGATATTTTAAGTCTGGCACTTATATGAAATTGAATATTATGCAATGTGAAGTTTTAAATAACATTATATTTAATCTTGCTTCCAAGCTTGCCTAAGGTAACGGAAGCTATGTGATCGTTCTGAAAAACATAAATTCTTATATGTCTCCATATGCGAAAATTCCTACTTCAAATTGTTTACCCAAATTCAATTCTGCTAATTCTTTTCTTTTAAATAAAAAAAAAAACTTTTGGCAGATTTAAAATAAAAGGAGGGAAAATAGTCGGCCAATGATCCTTTAATGATTTTATAATCTTTAAGCGAAGATACAAATACACATGCCGTCAAATTGGGGAAGTAGCTTGCATGTCAAAAGAAGGTATTTGCCAGTAGCTGGCATACTAAGGATTTTTATTAAGTTTTTATCTGCATGCTTGCCAGCTACAGGCATGCCATTTTACATATCTACGTGCAAGTAGCCGGAATTTTTTTGCTCAAGCTACAGGCACGTGTATCTCCGCCTTTACAACCTATTTATTTAATTACCTTCCGGCTTTTAAATCTGTCAAAATTGTTTTGATTTTGCTTTCGAGGTTAAGGCCCCCATACACGGTCAAACTGTAGTTTGTCAAGCAAGTTTGACGCCCAGTTTACACAAATCAGGCCATCACTCTCAAATTTCACCCACACACGGTCAAACTGGCTTGACAAGTAACTTTGTCAAGTAAGTTTGATCGTGTATGGGGGCCTGTAAAAGGCGGGGTTTACACGTTCCAAGTAGACTTGGACCAAGTAATTTTGATCAAATCTACTTGGTCAAAGTAAAAATGAATTTTTGATACAGTGTTTACACGATCCAAGTTCAGTTACACGTCCATAACTAAAGCCGGGTTTACATAATCCAAGTTGACTTGGACCATATCAGTTTTGACACTATTTTGACGCTACTTGGATCGTGTAAACAGGTTATCAAAGTCAACGTGGACATGCAAGTTGAGTTGAACGTTATTTGATCTAAGTAGACTTGGATGGCGTCAACCATATGATTATGACAAGAAAGCTGTCAAAAATGAGAAAATACGAGAAAAGAGGTGACGGATTTGTTGATAAGAAGGTTATTGACAGCTTTTATTTATTTCAAATTATTGTTTTTATTCCTTTGCATCTAAATGATTTTTTTGACAAGTTCCCCTACTTGGACCAAGTATACTTAGATCGTGTAAACACTGCATTAAAAATTCATTTTTACTTTGACCAAGCGGATTTGATCAAAGTTACTTGCTCCAAGTCAACTTGGATGGTGTAGTCGCGCCTTAAATGTGATCCCAATTTTAAGTTTCTAGCTATTCTGGAAGTCACTTATAATTTTGATGATGAGTGATAAGACAGTAGCAAAAATTTAAACTTTCAAACTCTCCCCTTTTGAAAAAGGCTTAATATTAAGGGGCCAATTTTTTACAGTGTCCTAAATTACTTAACGTATACAATTCAGAGAAGAAGATCTCCGTTGACAGCGCGGGAAATCAGATGACACTCAGATTGGCCAACCTATGTGAGGGTAAAAATAAAGTCACTAGGTCTGTTTTAAACGGTTATCCAACTCCAGTATTCTAGATGTGTAAGAGCACTAGCACTCCACGGGAAGATGGTGGTTAAAATTGCAAACTACTTATGATCTTCTGACATTTATACTATATTGTAAATAAACAATAAAAAAAATAACTGCCTCGGGGGCCGAATGAGATGCGCGATCGCCTAAAATGCGAAAGTTCCCGGGTTCGATTCCAGGAAAATTACCAAATAATTTATAAATTTTGAATGGTGTAAAAGATTTAGTTACAATATTAACCGCACCTTCCCGTGGAGCGCTAGTAGTCTAACACAGGTAGATAAAGAGAGGAGTTGGAAATCTTTCCGTTTAAGGATCGCTGGCCGTGCCCCTCTACTAGCGATTTTTATTTTTGCATAGTTGGCTCACCTATTGCCCGCCAAAATCTCGTGCTCTCACTGGCTCCCCCCCCCCCCCCCCCACTTTGTAATACTTTCCCGCGCTGTCAACGGATGTCTTCTTTTCTGAATTGTACTGTGAGCATAATCTATGTTCCAAATTTCGAAAGTTTATCTTAAGAAAAAGCAGATATATGGCGGTGAGAAAAACTGAGTGAATTTGTTCAGGTAAAGATACAATGCACTGCATCATACTGGAACTTGGCCTTGCGCTCAGATAAAAGACAATGTAGCCTTATTGTACTAATTAGTGTAAAGATTTTAACATTTAAAAGGAAATATTAAAGTTTATATATTTTACATCCTCTTTGATAATAAAAAAATGAATAGAAGCTTGAGTTTATTATCCTGGCTAGACTGCTATCAACGAGTAAGAGGGTAATTAAAGTAAATTCGTTTTACATGCGGGTTCCGTTAGAGTATAACTGTAGTTAGTCTAGAGTCTAGAGACTAGATTAGAAGAATGAGTTTCAGATGTCAGTCATAAACCGCATTTGAATTCGTGACATATATAAATATTTAATGTGAGAAACTACAAGTTCACGGTTACAAGTTTAATATGGCTGGAGTTTTAATATCTTTAATGCTCTAATTTTGTTTATAGTAGTTATAATTTATGTTTAGTTATAATTCAGAATCGAAAAAATGTTGTGATTTAGTACGAGTATAATCAATTCTTGTGTGCATAAGATCATATAAAGGATCATTTATGTTGACAATTTATGAGCAAAATTTTGGAAGAGGCATACACAAATTGACAAAACGTGCTCAAAATTGACAAAAATAAGAGAACAACACGCACATCGCACATTCCTGATCAAATATGTTCTGATAAAAGTCTAGTTTGAGCTTTTTCAATTTATATCAGGAATTTATGCACAACCCTTATTCATATTATTATCTGATAAAAGTTTAAATACGCGTTGTCCTTTTATCAGAGGAATTGCAAAGCCTGAATAAAAATCCACTGACAAACATTTTCTTTTTTTTTACATTGCAACTTCTCAAAAGTTTCTTTCTTGGTGTGTATTGTATACCTTGAATAAATGTGTTGTGCTTAAAATGCCCTGGTCACATCTTCCCTTTTATCAGCGAAGCATCTTTACCTTAGAACCCTCATGATCTTAAGCATATTCCTTCCTATGCTTATCAGCGATACACGTGTTTATTATCACTCAAAGAAATCTAAAGCTTTATTTTCCCTGAAACGACTTCAGCGATAGAAGCTCAACGATAGTCGCCCATCGACTATCCTTCTGAATTTGCCACCTGAATATACCAATCGTTCTGAATTTGATCATCGTTCGGAATATACTATCTGAATTTGCATGGTAAGAGTCGCTCTGCTAGGAAAACGGTAACATGCAAACTCAAAAGAGGAGTCCTCAGCGATATTCGTCCAGCGACTATCGTTTGAGCGTGTATCTCTAGCTTAATGCACGATGTTACTTATATCAGAGAGAAATATATTCACTGTACTGTACACCTCTGAAGATCATTATAGCAATGGAGCCAAATTTAAGAACTGTGACCACCAGATGATCCACCATAAATGTTTTATTATGGCCAACCAGGCATATTTCAGCCTTAGTTATTCCATGTCACTCAAGGATGAAGTGAATATACCACAATTAATTTTCATGGGGGTGGCAATTATTATAGGTTTGTTCCAACCACACCTCAAACTAGTTCCAAACTGTACGACGTACGCGCATTAGCAAAAAACGTCGGACAGTTCCAAACCAGTTTGAAGTGTGGTTGGAACAAACCTTATATATTCGAACTTTAGTTCTAGCAATCATTTTTCCAAAGAGCTGTTGCCCCAAATATAGTTTTCGATCTACATTATAGAACAATAGGTGTAGACGTTTAAATTTTGGTTTAATGACGATCATAAATGTTACGATAATGTTGAAAAAATGTATTTCTTGTTCACTTTATAAATTCTCACAAAAAAACAAAATTTAAAATGAATAGTCTGCCAATAAATGTGGCATATAGCTTCCTCGCATCCTATAATTAGCCCAATGTGTATAAAATAATGTGAATCCATGCGGAATTTATAATATGGTTTCTTGGATCTTCATTGATCCCCAGTGGCGTCACTTATATTTTTGAAGGTTAAAATTAATATGACGCCATCTAAGNCTTCTTTTAAAGGTATATTTGTTGCATAAAAAAAAGAAGAATGTCCATAAATCTAGTTGATTCTTCCAGATTAAGAAGTTTCTTAATCTGGAATTTAAGTTTTATTAAGCGTTGCAAATAATCATTTATTTGTAACGCTTAGGTTGTGCAGGTTTTAAAGATAAATGGGACTCATTTTATTAATTGGTGCAGGGGATTTTTCTGTTGTAGAACTAGATTGTCTAAGCAAGGTGTTATTTACTGGACATGAAACACTTTCAACACCAGTATATCTTATAGTTTAAGTAATTGTTTTAGAAAAATATATCTTCTTGAGCAATTATAGCAAGTCCCTCTTTTTAAAAGTTATGATCCGCTATAGCTACCTGAGTGAGCTTAGTTTTAATGTCATTGATTATTGATGTAATTAGTTTATAAAGACCTACATTATGAGTAAGTTCTTTAAAAATAAATATTTTTAAAATGGCATTGAGACGTTGGATGTGTACAATCTCAAATGTAGGCTCCTATACATTATAGAACAATAGGTGTAGACGTTTAAATTTTGGTTTAATGACGATCATAAATGTTACGATAATGTTGAAAAAATGTATTTCTTGTTCACTTTATAAATTCTCACAAAAAAACAAAATTTAAAATGAATAGTCTGCCAATAAATGTGGCATATAGCTTCCTCGCATCCTATAATTAGCCCAATGTGTATAAAATAATGTGAATCCATGCGGAATTTATAATATGGTTTCTTGGATCTTCATTGATCCCCAGTGGCGTCACTTATATTTTTGAAGGTTAAAATTAATATGACGCCATCTAAGAGTTAACAGACACATTGGGGATAAACCTTGCAAATCGGATTGAGTACTGTTAAAGATATTGGTGTTGTTTAAAGAAATGTTTGGGCAGAAATAATTAGAGCAGAATATTGAAATAAATATGGGTATAACAAAGGGCTTATTTAAGCCTACCATCAGATTTCATTCATTACTAAAACTACTCGCTTGATAGCGATTAGTTTTTTAAGATATAGGATTCGCAAAGTGTTGACGAATGAGACACGAGAACAAAAATAATTTCTGAAAATTCAAAATTATGTTCTTCAGAATGATATTTAGTGTCTATATTTTTTATATGTTTTATAAAGAAGCATTCAAGCTAATACGATAATGATTACTTACTAAAAAAAAAAAAAAAAAAAAAAAAAATAAAAAAAAAAAAAAAAAAAAAAAAAAAAA
>KZ651350.1:590635-604119 GCA_001010745.2 Gerris buenoi
CATGGTTGTTGACCTTATGGTTGCATTGCATGGTTGTTGACCTTATGGTTGCATTGCATGGTTGTTGACCTTATGGTTGCATTGCATGGTTGTTGACCTTATGGTTGCATTGCATGGTTGTTATGGAACGATATTGTTTTATTACCTTTTCTGTTGAAAGAATTATAAGAAGAGTGAAATACAAAGAAGAGGATATGGTGTCGTGAATGGCTCATGCAAAAGGGAGCTCAGAAAGCATTTATAAGATAAGAGAAGTAAGGTTTGAAGATCCTTATGAGAATACAGGAGGCATTCGAACATACATGCAGTTCTAACAATCTGAAAAGTCTTTGTCTCCTTTTGACCACTACACAAAAAATAAAACTGCAAAAAAAGAACCCTCTAAGCAGATGAAATAACACGACTCTTTGAGAACAACTGAATAAAAAGGCTTACTCGACCCGCCTACGTGCCTTCCTCTGTTTACATTGGTCAAGTGAGCAGTCAAGTAAACGAGCTTGGTGGTACGGAAGCAGCCAAGTCAAGCAGCTTGTCCACTGTGAAGAACCACTTGACTTTCTTTACTGCATGACGCAAGTTGGTACTTGACTAGACCAGAATTGTTTAAACGATTCAAGTAGAAAATTTTACTTTATTTTCATTCACCTCGGCTGTTCTGCTTGACCGTTTACTTTAACAGTGTAAACCCGGCTTTATAGAGTTAAGCTGCTTCACGCACAATGTAAAGCTAGAGCATAAATGGTGCCGATTGATAAATAGTGAGGCGTTTTAATAAATGTGCCTTGACGTTGACGCGGGATCGAACCCGTGACCTCTACCTTGATTCAGAGATGCCCGAGCAAAAGTGGCCACAGCGTTTAGGAACACGACAATTCTCAACTCCCCGGAAGTTTTAGGTTAGTTATATGGAGTTAGTTGTTATTTGGAATGAAAGTCCTTTTTATTTTCTTAAGCTTTCACCTAGGGAACTTGGGCTTCTTCAGGTTTTGAATGTTAGAAATACTGTAAATTTAGAGAAAAATGAAAAAAGTAATTACAAATTTTGGAAATGAAAGTCTTACCAAGTTAATTTTGATTGTTTTTAGATGATTTTTGAAAAGTTTTAGGTTAGTATTGAGGTTAGTGTTGTTCTTTAAAACATCATAATTTTCCTCTCATGAAGCTCTAAAAACTAGGTTATAACGTCAGAATCTATATTCTCATCGAGACGTAATTAAACTGTGGACAACATACATTTTGTATAATGTAGGAAAACAACAATAACATATAATGTCGTTTTGCAATATCTCCTTTGAAGATGCTCCCGAACTAGGTTGATACGTCAGGATCCATTCATGATCGAGAAGTAAATCATTTTTAGTCAGCATAAATGGTTACTCACCCAAAATTACTTCAATGTGTAAATATTTCCTTAATAGTGAATTAGACTAAGAGATATTAACCCCATTTACATACAATAGTGTGATGTTCGATGTTCCTTTGTCCCAAAGTTCAATGGACAAAGTATAGTTATCTCTATGGGATGGTAACCAAATGCATCTTTGCTAAATAGCACCTCATTTACCTGGTTGCCTTCCTATGGGTGGCTAAACAAGTATATCAGTACNCGAATCTTTGAGAACAACTGAATAAAAAGGCTTACTCGACCCGCCTACGTGCCTTCCTCTGTTTACATTGGTCAAGTGGGCAGTCAAGTAAACGAGCTTGGTGGTACGGAAGCAGCCAAGTCAAGCTGCTTGTCCACTGTAAAGAACCACTTGACTTTCTTTACTGCATGACGCAAGTTGGTACTTGACTAGACCAGAATTGTTTAAACGATTCAAGAAGAGAATTTTACTTTATTTTCATTCAACTCGGCTGTTCTACATGACCGTTTACTTTAAAAGTGTAAACCCGGCTTTATAGAGTTAAGCTGCTTTACGCACAATGTAAAGCAAGAGCATAAATGGTGTTGAATGATAAATAGTGAGACGTTATAATGGATGTGCCTTGACGTGGGATCGAACCTGTGACCTCTACCTTGATCCAGAGATGCTTGAGCAAAAGTGGTGACAGCGTTTGGGAACACGACAATTCTGTACTCTCCGGAAGTTTTAGGTTAGTATTGAGGTTAGCTTGTCTTTAAAACATCATAATTGTCCTCTGATGAAGCTCTAAAAACTAGGTTAGAAGACGTAATAAAACTAATCGAGACGTAATTAAACTGTGGACAACATACACGTTTAAAGTCGTAAGAAAACAACATAAAACACAAAACAACAACATATAATGTCACGTGTTGCAATATCTCCTTTGAAGATGCTCCCGAACTAGGTTGAACTCGATCATGAATGGATCCCGTCAGGATCCATTCATGATCGAGAAGTAAATCATTTTTAGTCAGCATAAATGGGTACTCACCCAAAATTACTTCAGTTAATTAGACTAAGAGATATTATCCCCATTTACATGCAATAGTGTGATGTTCGATGTTCCTTTGTCCCAAAGTTCAATGGACAAAGTATAGTTATCTCTATGGGATGGTAACCAAATGCATCTTTGCTAAATAGCACCTCATTTACCTGGTTGCCTTCCTATGGGTGGCTAAACAAGTATATCAGTACCTATAGAAGGAGGTTCGTAGAATCTCGATCGAAATCAACTAAAAACCTCTTCTTAGATTTTGAAATGGAATTTCAAAGTCATCCTTTTACTAAGAAGTATTTACGAAATATTAATAAATCTCGAATGAATTTATAATATAATCTAATTTTAATGAATTCTGCTCTCTGAAGTGGTAAAGTGGTATCAAATGATGATTTTCCTCATAATGTTTTATTGTAACTGTAAAAGCTTCTTCGAAGAGCACTTCTTATAGAAGCAAGACAACCAGAAATATAGAGCTTTTAGCGTACCACCACCTATTTTTCTTTTCTTTTCTTTGAGATGTTTTTTTTTTCTTCTTATTCTTCTTTCTTTCTCTTCCTCCTCTCTCTATTCCAATCGATTACCTTAGGACATCTATTGTTCACTTTTATAGATACGTACCACACAACTTAAGGATGTTTGATTTTGGAGTGGAATCTATTCGAGGGTGTAAATGTGACCTTTAGACTCTAGATCGAATCTAAAAATTAGGCATTATTGAGATATAACAGCCAAAATGTCAAAAAACAAAAATTCTCTATTAACTTAGAGTATACCCTTGTATTTTAGGAAATTGCGACATTCTTAAAAACACACACACACATGCGACTTTCTTAATTTCTTATTAGCCGAAAAACTATAAATATAACAAGGGTACACTAGGTTAGTATATTTTTATGGTTTTCCCCCTAACATTTCGACTGTATAATATCTCAGAAATGCCTATAGTTTGAATATAAGATGTCTCAAAGGGTCAACATCGCAATCCGGAAAATTAGGGAATATATTTTAACAGAAGTATTATTTAAAAGGATTATCTTTTTAAAAAACATTAGGAGTTTAGTTTTAGTGGAAAAATTGTTTCATTTATCATTAGGAAGCTACATTAACCACTAGTATGGGAGGTTTTCAAAGACAAATAGTAAAAAACAAATATAGATTATAACACTAATATGAAATATGATATCATGTGAAGGCGGAGAGGTTGCTAAAATATTATTTCCAAGCTCCGCACTAACAAGTAATATCCCATAAAAAAATGCCTCTTTCCCTAGAATTGTGCTGGGGGCTAATGTTTAAGGTACATAACTGTCCGAGATAAGGTAACCTTTCCTACGTACATATATTTATTGTTTTATTATACATATATATGTAGGGTTGTTAAGTCAAGCCTAGTTTCTTATCTCCTTCTAGCTCAGGAGCCNTTATTTCTCAAATAATTTTTTTTATTTTTTATTTCTTTTATTTCTCAAATAATTTTTGTTCTGACGATTTTTATTAAAAAGCTCTAAAATTTGGTTCACTTAAACACAAATTAAACCCTATAGTTCGTTTTCCGAGATATAGTCCTACAAATGGGATTGATTGTATTGTAAGGGGTTTTAAGTTACAAAAAGTCAAGTAGATCAATATTTTGCACAAGTGGATCTATATTTTTGATAATTATCTTGATTTGTCTCCGAGCCATTGAGAATTTCGTCAAAATACGTAAAAAGTGGTAAGGCGATGGATACTAAATGGATCATAAATATACTTCATCGCGTATTCCGTAAATCGTGCATTACGTATATAATGAAAAAAACGTTTTTGTGGGAAAATTTAATCTTTAATTTTGATAACTATATTGATTGGTCTCGGAGCCATAGGAAACGAGATATTCACTAAAGCCCAAATTTGTTGATCTTAGTTGACATTGAATATTTATTTATGCAAACGCGATCTCGCAGCCGATTTTGAATCTGTTGTTCAGAACGTCAAAATAAAGGGATCAGAAAAAGAATTGAAGCTTCGATTTTTTGGTGCAGAAGCCATATTCATGTCAATAATGACTGTACTATAAACAATAAGCACAGGATTGCTGCAGCAGCGACTAAATGCAGAAGGACAAAGCTCTCACAAGCGGAGTGTCAGAAGCATAATGGCTACAATGCCAAATTCTGGCGATGGATAAAAAAAAAAATAAATAAATAAATAAACAATAATTGAAGAATACATAAAGAATTTAATTAATAAAATACAATAGAAGATAAATAAGATTAAATAAAGATAATGTGTAGGTTAATTGCCATTTGGGTTTTCCACACTTATGTCTATATCCTAAATTTACCAATAATATAATAGCTAGACGCGTTCTTAGCTGCACAGTCTTTATACAATATCCAAAGCTTTCATAGTTAGTATCACAGTGAAGTTCTAGATTAGTACTAGTAGAGAACGAGGAGGACGAACCTCTTGTTTTAACTCCGCAATTAGACCACTTATTTGCACCCTGTTTACTCACCCTTTAAGTCGGGTTTTCACGGGTCAAGTCATCGGTCAAGCATACTTGCCTTCACACTTACATGGTTAAGCTCCTGTTGACTCAAGTACAGCTTGACTAAAGCGTGTGCATGTCGCGATGCAACCTTATGGTTGCATTGCACGGTTGTTGAACTTATGGTTGCATTGCATGGTTATTGACCTTATGGTTGCATTCCATGGTTGTTGACCTTATGGTTGCATTGAATGGTTGTTGACCTTATGGTTGCATTGCATGGTTGTTGACCTTATGGTTGCATTGCATGGTTGTTGACCTTATGGTTGCATTGCATGGTTGTTGACCTTATGGTTGCATTGCATGGTTGTTGACCTTATGGTTGCATTGCATGGTTGTTGACCTTATGGTTGCATTGCATGGTTGTTGACCTTATGGTTGCATTGCATGGTTGTTGACCTTATGGTTGCATTGCATGGTTGTTGACCTTATGGTTGCATTGCATGGTTGTTGACCTTATGGTTGCATTGCATGGTTGTTGACCTTATGGTTGCATTGCATGGTTGTTGACCTTATGGTTGCATTGCATGGTTGTTGACCTTATGGTTGCATTGCATGGTTGTTGACCTTATGGTTGCATTGCATGGTTGTTGACCTTATGGTTGCATTGCATGGTTGTTGACCTTATGGTTGCATTGCATGGTTGTTGACCTTATGGTTGCATTGCATGGTTGTTGACCTTATGGTTGCATTGCATGGTTGTTGACCTTATGGTTGCATTGCATGGTTGTTGACCTTATGGTTGCATTGCATGGTTGTTGACCTTATGGTTGCATTGCATGGTTGTTGACCTTATGGTTGCATTGCATGGTTGTTGACCTTATGGTTGCATTGCATGGTTGTTGACCTTATGGTTGCATTGCATGGTTGTTGACCTTATGGTTGCATTGCATGGTTGTTGACCTTATGGTTGCATTGCATGGTTGTTGACCTTATGGTTGCATTGCATGGTTGTTGACCTTATGGTTGCATTGCATGGTTGTTGACCTTATGGTTGCATTGCATGGTTGTTGACCTTATGGTTGCATTGCATGGTTGTTGACCTTATGGTTGCATTGCATGGTTGTTGACCTTATGGTTGCATTGCATGGTTGTTGACCTTATGGTTGCATTGCATGGTTGTTGACCTTATGGTTGCATTGCATGGTTGTTGACCTTATGGTTGCATTGCATGGTTGTTGACCTTATGGTTGCATTGCATGGTTGTTGACCTTATGGTTGCATTGCATGGTTGTTGACCTTATGGTTGCATTGCATGGTTGTTGACCTTATGGTTGCATTGCATGGTTGTTGACCTTATGGTTGCATTGCATGGTTGTTGACCTTATGGTTGCATTGCATGGTTGTTGACCTTATGGTTGCATTGCATGGTTGTTGACCTTATGGTTGCATTGCATGGTTGTTGACCTTATGGTTGCATTGCATGGTTGTTGACCTTATGGTTGCATTGCATGGTTGTTGACCTTATGGTTGCATTGCATGGTTGTTGACCTTATGGTTGCATTGCATGGTTGTTGACCTTATGGTTGCATTGCATGGTTGTTGACCTTATGGTTGCATTGCATGGTTGTTGACCTTATGGTTGCATTGCATGGTTGTTGACCTTATGGTTGCATTGCATGGTTGTTGACCTTATGGTTGCATTGCATGGTTGTTGACCTTATGGTTGCATTGCATGGTTGTTGACCTTATGGTTGCATTGCATGGTTGTTGACCTTATGGTTGCATTGCATGGTTGTTGACCTTATGGTTGCATTGCATGGTTGTTGACCTTATGGTTGCATTGCATGGTTGTTGACCTTATGGTTGCATTGCATGGTTGTTGACCTTATGGTTGCATTGCATGGTTGTTGACCTTATGGTTGCATTGCATGGTTGTTGACCTTATGGTTGCATTGCATGGTTGTTATGGAACGATATTGTTTTATTACCTTTTCTGTTGAAAGAATTATAAGAAGAGTGAAATACAAAGAAGAGGATATGGTGTCGTGAATGGCTCATGCAAAAGGGAGCTCAGAAAGCATTTATAAGATAAGAGAAGTAAGGTTTGAAGATCCTTATGAGAATACAGGAGGCATTCGAACATACATGCAGTTCTAACAATCTGAAAAGTCTTTGTCTCCTTTTGACCACTACACAAAAAATAAAACTGCAAAAAAAGAACCCTCTAAGCAGATGAAATAACACGACTCTTTGAGAACAACTGAATAAAAAGGCTTACTCGACCCGCCTACGTGCCTTCCTCTGTTTACATTGGTCAAGTGAGCAGTCAAGTAAACGAGCTTGGTGGTACGGAAGCAGCCAAGTCAAGCAGCTTGTCCACTGTGAAGAACCACTTGACTTTCTTTACTGCATGACGCAAGTTGGTACTTGACTAGACCAGAATTGTTTAAACGATTCAAGTAGAAAATTTTACTTTATTTTCATTCACCTCGGCTGTTCTGCTTGACCGTTTACTTTAACAGTGTAAACCCGGCTTTATAGAGTTAAGCTGCTTCACGCACAATGTAAAGCTAGAGCATAAATGGTGCCGATTGATAAATAGTGAGGCGTTTTAATAAATGTGCCTTGACGTTGACGCGGGATCGAACCCGTGACCTCTACCTTGATTCAGAGATGCCCGAGCAAAAGTGGCCACAGCGTTTAGGAACACGACAATTCTCAACTCCCCGGAAGTTTTAGGTTAGTTATATGGAGTTAGTTGTTATTTGGAATGAAAGTCCTTTTTATTTTCTTAAGCTTTCACCTAGGGAACTTGGGCTTCTTCAGGTTTTGAATGTTAGAAATACTGTAAATTTAGAGAAAAATGAAAAAAGTAATTACAAATTTTGGAAATGAAAGTCTTACCAAGTTAATTTTGATTGTTTTTAGATGTTTTTTGAAAAGTTTTAGGTTAGTATTAAGGTTAGTGTTGTTCTTTAAAACATCATAATTTTCCTCTCATGAAGCTCTAAAAACTAGGTTATAACGTCAGAATCTATATTCTCATCGAGACGTAATTAAACTGTGGACAACATACATTTTGTATAATGTAGGAAAACAACAATAACATATAATGTCGTTTTGCAATATCTCCTTTGAAGATGCTCCCGAACTAGGTTGATACGTCAGGATCCATTCATGATCGAGAAGTAAATCATTTTTAGTCAGCATAAATGGTTACTCACCCAAAATTACTTCAATGTGTAAATATTTCCTTAATAGTGAATTAGACTAAGAGATATTAACCCCATTTACATACAATAGTGTGATGTTCGATGTTCCTTTGTCCCAAAGTTCAATGGACAAAGTATAGTTATCTCTATGGGATGGTAACCAAATGCATCTTTGCTAAATAGCACCTCATTTACCTGGTTGCCTTCCTATGGGTGGCTAAACAAGTATATCAGTACCTATAGAAGGGGGTTCGTAGAATCTCGATCGAAATCAACTAAAAACCTCTTCTTAGATTTTGAAATGGAATTTCAAAGTCATCCTTTTACTAAGAAGTATTTACGAAATATTAATAAATCTCGAATGAATTTATAATATAATCTAATTTTAATGAATTCTGCTCTCTGAAGTGGTAAAGTGGTATCAAATGATGATTTTCCTCATAATGTTTTATTGTAACTGTAAAAGCTTCTTCGAAGAGCACTTCTTATAGAAGCAAGACAACCAGAAATATAGAGCTTTTAGCGTACCACCACCTATTTTTCTTTTCTATTCTTCGAGGTGGTTTTTTCTTCTTATTCTTCTTTCTTTCTCTTCCTCCTCTCTCTATTCCAATCGATTACCTTAGGACATCTATTGTTCACTTTTATAGATACGTACCACACAACTGGATGTTTGATTTTGGAGTGGAATCTATTCGAGGGTGTAAATGTGACCTTTAGACTCTAGATCGAATCTAAAAATTAGGCATTATTGAGATATAACAGCCAAAATGTCAAAAAACAAAAATTCTCTATTAACTTAGTGTACCCTTGTATTTTAAGAAAATGCAACATTTCTTATTAGCCGAAAAACAATAAATATAACATAAGTTTACATTAGGTTAGTATTATTTTTATAGTTTTTTCCCCCTAACATTTCGACTGTATAATATCTCAGAAATGCCTATAGTTTGAATATAAGATGTCTCAAAGGGTCAACATCGCAATCCGGAAAATTAGGGAATATATTTTAACAGAAGTATTATTTAAAAGGATTATCTTTTTAAAAAACATTAGGAGTTTAGTTTTAGTGGAAAAATTGTTTCATTTATCATTAGGAAGCTACATTAACCACTAGTATGGGAGGTTTTCAAAGACAAATAGTAAAAAACAAATATAGATTATAACACTAATATGAAATATGATATCATGTGAAGGCGGAGAGGTTGCTAAAATATTATTTCCAAGCTCCGCACTAACAAGTAATATCCCATAAAAAAATGCCTCTTTCCCTAGAATTGTGCTGGGGGCTAATGTTTAAGGTACATAACTGTCCGAGATAAGGTAACCTTTCCTACATACATATATTTATTGTTTTATTATATATATGTAGGGTTGTTAAGTCAAGCCTAGTTTCTTATCTCCTTCTAGCTCAGGAGCCAGCGTCGCCGTGATGGTTTTAGACAATTCTGCTTGACCAATAATGAATCGAGGGCAGTATGAGGTCGTGGGTTCGACCCCACTCCTCGGTCCTCTAATTTAGATGGCTCTCCAATGATCATACCATACTCACTTCGGTGTTGCGTTGTAAAGAGGAAAGAGGTATGAAATGTGAAGAGGCTGGAACTCTCAACCACAGGGCTAGTGAAAAAAAAGTGACTCAATAAGGCCTAATTGATAGGTTTGTCCTACCCGTATAGTCGTATAGTACTAGTTATAGAACCTACAACTACGTACTGTTTCCTTTAAAGACATAAGAATAGATAGATATAAGAATATAGATAGATATTATAGGGTAGAGTGGTAGAGAGATCCCTTCCCCATTTAATTTGACGCCGGGTATTTGTCAGTTAGATTAAACACACAAGACGTCGGAGTTATCATGTAAACTCTATGATATGTAGTGCTTACAAGAAAAACTACTGTTCTGATTTTAATGAAATTTAGAGCTAGTGTTAAATTTAGTAAAGAAGTCTATAAAGCTAGTCCATAAAGATTCTTCCATATTAATTTTAACCATCACACATACACAAATCCTAAATTTTTAGTAATAATCATATTTTGAAATTTATGTAATCGTACTTTATTTTATGCTCTATCATGATTGTGTCGAATGATAGAACACAAGGAAGTTTTGGCCCACAATAAATGGCAGAAGTGTTATTATTTTAATTAATTTTATAACTGTTCCTTTAAAAACATCCCTTTTAGTTATTTGGTAATGAAATGAGAAAGTAGAATTTAAATTGGGTTTACAACTTCAAACGTTATAACGTTATATACTAAATTAACAAACAAGAAAATAAATGAATATATGAATTAGATAATATTAACTTATACAAAGTAAATTAAGACTTCCACATTCAAATAAAATATCAAATGAATGCTTTGATCTACATAATTATTTTATTCGTGACTTTTGCTCACTCAGATAAGTAATTTAAAATTAATTAGAACAAAAAGTTTTTATTAAAATTAGAATCAAGATAAATAAAGTTCACTCTGCACAAAGTATATGTATAGTATTTATCTTTAGTTCAGTGATTAATGTTTTTTAGTCGAAATAATTAACCTTAATAGACTCTTAATGAAACCAACTTATTTACGATGAATGAATCTCCATCTCCATTCATTGGCACACTGTTTCGAGATTGAAATACATAATTTATTTCACTGTTTCACACCTCGAATTTAATGTTTTTAACAAAAGTGACACCCATTTAATCTATTCATACTATCTTAAATTTAATTTATGTTTACTGATAGTTTGACGATGAAAATTTTAAACAGATTTAATTTCCGTCCTGGCAAACATTTGGTCAATGTAGGAAGGAAGAAGATGTACTACTTGATATAAGTTAAATACGTATTAGTTATTTTTCAATGCTGTTTCCTTTATCTTGTCAAGAAATAGGTTATTACTGAAAGAAGGGATCAACCAATTATGTATATCTGTTGAATTCGCATTTTAACTATTAGTTAACATTATTTTATTAAATTTCCTGTCTCATGTACGTATAGTATGACTGCCGCAATAATTCTTGGCAGTCGGATACCTTGTTGCCCTTCTTTACTGAGAAAATCAAACACTAAAAACATAGTTTCTTTGCTAGTCTATAAATCTCGTAAAAAAGCTTTATAGTCTAGGAGCCCACGACACTAAACCTGTCATGATAAGTCTCCCGAAAAAACCAAAGCTTATCTGAAAGATCATCAATTTTTGTGTAAGAAAAACCACTGCTGCCTTTTCCAAACAGGGCAGAAAATGGCGGCAGTTATATGGCGTTATATCTCACTACGATTAAACCTTTAGACAGAACTAAATAGATTTCAATAAAATAATAACATAGTACCAATCAATACGATTAAATTCTCTCCATCGCGAGCCTCAAAAACAGAAATTGTCATGTCCAAAATTAATACAAGCTACACAATCAATAGAATCAGTGAGAAGTGGTCAGCCCGTAATCTTTAATACATAAAAGGACAAATCTCTGTACAAACGATCTCGCCTAAACCGAGACATCGATATGCTCCCGTGTAGGGGACGGTGAGAGAAAAATAAGGACAAGATCGAGAGGGTTTGTTGCTCATTTCGAGCGCTGAGGGCGCTCGGGTCCCCGGTTCTATTTGAATATTCTAGTTTGAGAAATCCAAAATCTGATGAAAAATCAATTTTGAGACATCAAAAATACAGCCAGCTATAATTAGTAATTTAAAGCAATAATTAGTAATTTATTCAATTTAAATTTAGAATCACTATGCAAGTATGTAAAAAAGTTTTGTTCGAGTTTGTCGAACCGACTTTTCCCATCTTGATCAATATGACAGGTTGAAAGGGTTAATGGCGTTATGTAAGATATTATAGAAAGACAGGACTAACCACTATTGTTTGTATTAATAAGTTAAATATTAGTTAGTCTGTGATTTGGTTTACAGAAAGAAGGGAACGAGTATTTATGTCACACCGATGATTCGTTTAATTATAAAAGGAATAATTATACAAAAATAGGCTGGGTAGGGGGGAACAGGGAGGTTGAAATAGATGAGTGCGCATGTCAAGGGAAAGGGCTCTAACTTTAGTACTCAGGCCTCAGTAACTTAGAATGGGGGACACTAACCGCAACTTAGTTTATTGTTCCTCTCTTGGTTATGAAAAATAAAAGACAAAATTAAAAAAAATTGGGGAAAAAAAGTAATTGTAAAGTTAAATAATATCAATTAAAGTTATAATAATTTATTATTATTCGTGCAAGAGGAATGAATAAATGCAATGAAAAATTATATTATGGGTTAATTATTGTCTAAGAATATAAATTAATATCGATATTAAACTTAATGCTGACGGAACTTGTAAATATAATTTGTCAAAGATGAATATGATTGCTCCATATGCTTAGGGTTATAGGTTATACCTACATGTTATCAATGAGGACTAAATTTATAGCAAATTTCAAATAATTACTGGTTGAGTAAGTTGGTTGAGTAGCTGGTTAAGTAGCATTATATTCTATCACATTCTACGCACGTATTAATAAATCTGAAAGCTAAGTGAAAGTACCTTGTTGGTACTCTTTATAACTGTCAGGTTGGTGTTAATAAGTAAGATCGTTTTACACGATCGAAGGGCAACTGAAGTTCAAGCAAGCCGAAAATTGCTTTTCGGTTAGTTAAAAAGTTATTATTTACAGTGTAAGTTGAAGTGCACTTACTAAAAGCGGTAGTTATGGTTTACAAATTAGATTCACTTATCTAGAATCACTATACATTATATTGGGCTAAATTATACACAATACTGAAACTTATCATACGACTGTAAAATTAGTTGCATGATTTTATGCGTTTAAAAGAAATTTAAAATTAATATATCTCTCCTCACATTTATTTATGTATTAATGTATCTTTTAAGTTAAGATAATTGCAATAAGTATAGTGAGATAAATGTTACTTTATGATTTTTGTTAGTTATGCTTGTAAAATCGATTGTTTCGGGTCAAGGCATAACGATAGCATAGCATTATTAACTAAAACTAACTACTATACCTTGACTCACTTCGTATATTATCTACTAAAATAAATTTTTAATAACCAATAAAACTCTATTGCATAATTTAATAACCATGCAGCTTAAAAAACGACCGTCACGAAATAGATGATGACGATGACATGAGTAAAGGTTGACCGAAATAGTTGAAATTTGGTGTAAATGCATATTTTACCAATGCCTAGGACGATTTTCGTTGAACAACGTTATCGCCCAAACGTTCGCGCGCGACGCTCGCATAAGCTTCAAATTTAAAACTGGAATTTTAGGACGTAAAAAATTCTAGCTTCATCTATTCAATGAAACAAACAATTTTTTTTTTTTTTTTTTTTTTTTTTTTTTTTTTTTTTTTTTTTTTTTTTTTTTT
>KZ651350.1:606917-620278 GCA_001010745.2 Gerris buenoi
TAAATAATAAAAAAAAAATAATAATAATTGAAACAGGCATGTAAAATAAACAGCTTGGTTTTCCGGTGGAATCCGCGTCTCGAAGGGGATGAAGTCCGACGTTTTGCTTCCACTACTTGAAGCATCTTCAGGGGTGTGGTGCATCGTGATGTTTACTTGAAGCAACAACAAGACATGTCTCTGAAAAATCACGAAAAAAAAATATTTCTCGAAAACGGTTCCGACGATTTTGATTAAAAAATTCTAAAATGCAGTCAATTTTAATACGAATCTAATGATATAAGCCGTTTTCCCGGGAAAAATCCTGAGAAAATAGCTTAAAACGCGGATGGAGAGAGCCCGGGTTCGATTCCCCGCCCGCCGATCTGTGGGCTTCTTTCGAAAAACCATCCAAATTTATTTAGATGAGTACTTTTCAGGGGCGTAGCTATCGGGCCGCAGCGGCCGCGGCCGCGGGCGGGCACAGGCTTGAGGGGGGCGCAAAATTGGAGAAGAAAAAAATAGGTAGAATTTGAAAAAGAGAGAAAGTGAAAAAAAAAAAGTAGTAATAATAAAATAAATAGACCACCTATTTAGTAAATCAAAAGAGTTAATTGATCAATACAAGAACGATTTGGCGGATAAATTCCCTCAACTCAAGAACAAGAAATAATAAGTTTTAGATCAATAATGAACTATCACATTAAACACCCTTAATAGTCCAGTCACCAGCCGTTTTAGGTCTAAATTTTGAGAATCAATGTCGATTTTCTTAAAACTTTGGATTTAGGTAGTATTTATAACCTTCTTCAAAATCTACCCTGTGCCGAAGCGGGCTTTTGCCCTAGGGGTGAAAGCCACCCCCTTTAAGGGGTTGATCATTAAAATAAACTATAAGGTCGATAGATTGACCCATTCTAAGTAACTTTTGTTCTATAAAGTTTTTTTTAAAAGTAGATACTTTCCAAGTTATTAAGGATTGAAACTATGCATTTTTCAATGAAAAAACGCACGTTTTTTTAACTGTTTTCCACGAATAACATGAAAAGTATTCATTTTATCAAAAAAATGAATAAGATCAAAAATGTAGCTAATAAAAAAACAAAGAGATTCATTTTTTAAAAACATCTGTACACCCAATACGAACTGAGTTATTGCTCGTTGAATGACGGTTATTTTTCGAGAAACCCGAAATTGAAAACTTTCAACCTTAAATAACTTGAAAATGGTGAAGTTTTTGGGGAAAACTCAAAGGACCATTTTTAAAGAACATAAAAAACCCTTTCCAATGAGCTCTTATAACAATTTTTTGCATAAGAATTGACTGAATTATAACAAAAATAAAGTCAATACATTTGTTTTGTTTTGAAAAATTTAACAATAAGACCCTCGCCATTACCACCCTAATTAAAATTAATCAAAACCCATTTGCAATTAACTTCATTTAGGTGTTATTGATATGATCCAAGTGATTTGACCTGTTTTGAATGCTTATTTTAGGAAAAATAATTGATTAAAGGGAAAATTGCAGTTTTATATAGTACGTGAATGCAAACTTTGAACCACCATATCTCATTCAATTTTTTTGATACAAAGTTAAAAAAAACAACAAAAAAACAATATTTTCATTAAGAAAGCCCCTACAATTAATATTTGAAACATTTTTCCATATCATGAATAGTTGTTAGTAGATTTAGGAAAAAATTATTTATTTTTAAAAATTACAAAAATGCAATTTTCCCTTTAATAAATTATTTTTCCTAAAATAAGAATTCAAAACAGGTCAAATCACTTGGATTATGTCAATAACACATAAAACTAACAAATTAGACAATACTGTCCTGTAAAAATATAAAATCAATAAAGTACGTGATAGGATGCGTGGAAGCTATGTGCCGCACCAATTGGCAGTCTATTTTTTTAGTATTTCCTTAAGATTGCCTGGGCTACTTATTTGATTCTTACTCTTACAACTCACTTTTACTCGACCTATCTATTTACATTATTAAGTAAAGGGCGCTTTATTAAGTAAGGGAAGGGGCGCATTTTTTATCTTGCGGGCGGGCGCTATCAGAGCTAGCTACGCCACTGGTACTTTTACAGATGTAGGTCCTTATAAAAAAAAAAAACTTTGTGTAAATTTGGAAGAGAAACTAATGGAATCAGACGCAGAAAGTATAAAATTAATATGGGGAACAACAGTACCCTAATTTAATTATGACCCATCAAAATTTCAACAAAATCGGACTAGTAGTGTTTTCAGACATGTAAGTTTACTGGTGCTTTACCATAAAATTATTTTTACGTTAGGCATGCGCTAAATATTGAGAAACTGATGAAGATAAGTTTTCCTAGACGTGACTCCAGGAAATAATCGCTTGTGTTGATCGCTGCGAGCGATTGCAGCCGCCTGTTCCTGGAGCAGTCATAATCGCAGTCTCTATAGTGATCCTTAGTGTAATACACATGCAGGGTCGGAAAAAGTACTGCTACTATGATGATTTTATAATAGGTTGTAAAAGCATAATACAATAAAAATATGCGATTGGCCTCGAGGAAGCCATGCGCCTCAATAATTAGCAGGCTATTTATTTGTAGACGGTAATCTCCAATAATATAGCCGACTGATTGGAATCAAATTTCGTCAGGATTATCATAAGCTATGTATCATAACGTAATATGTATAACATGTATATCTAAAGAACTGATCAGTAACGATAAATGTAAATAAAAGAGATGATTACTATTCACACAATTATGTTGCTTTTCCTTGTGTAGCAAATATGATCAAACTCAAAACATTTGTTATCCCTTCATCTCAGATGAAACATTTTTAATGAGAGAATACAAAAGACAAAAGATTGTTAACAGATGGTCGAAATAAGTTGAAATAGGATTATTTGAATTATGAATTATTCATCCACATTTTTTGACTCGCCCAAGTTTTCTAACACCAAAGCATAAGTTATTTCTCACCAAGTAATAAGCTAGGATGAATTCTACAATGTTTTAGGTTAAAAGTAAAACTTATACATATCTATGTTTATACTTAGAGTAAATGAACAAACATTTGGTTTTCATATACTATGTTAATTGGAGGGAGGATGGTCTATTAGTTGCTGTTAGCATAAAATTATGTAATTTATTCCTTACTATATATTTTTTAAATATAATCCTATAATAGATACCACGATTTATTCATTCTTTAAAATGAAAAATTCAAATACATATCATGTGTTGTATTTATATGAATAATAATACAAGCCGCGCCCTCTTATTTTTCTTTTGTTTTGTAAATTATTAATTTTGTTTTTTTTTCTTTTTATAGAATAGTTTTTTGTTTGTTGTTTCGAAAAAAAGGGGGTTTCTTATGTCAATAGTGTTAATATGTATTCAGGGAATATGAATAATTAATGGGTACGAATGTTAAGGAGGAAGAAAGGTGCGCGGATTTTTGCGGGGTTTTGGTCGAGGGTTCAAGTTCCTCGTGGTATATGGATGTCCTGGGGTGGTTAAAGGGTGGGGGTCCTTTAGTACGCAGGATCCGCCGCGAGCAGCGCCCCTGTAGTCTTATCGGCTCTCAGTCGTGCCCTGATAGCGGTAGTTCGCGGTTCTTTGCTACGCTCGTTGTGTATTTCTCTTCTCTTGCTGTTACCTACTACACTGTATCGCGAGTTTTTATATTGTCTCTTTCGACCGGTTCTGATGAGTTAAGTTCGTTTGTTTGTATGTTGAAATATTGTTAAGTTGTGTGTGTATGGGAGTATGCTTCACCCGGGCTTGCAGTCCCAGCCGCCGGATCATCTCAGGCCTATTCAAGACAGCCTTAAGCCAGGATGGTCCGTCCACATCGCTGCAGACGATCGTCTATTTTATTTCAAGTAAGTTCATTTGTCTTTCATAAAAATCTAATAAAAACAAACGTACCTGATCTATAGATTTCACTCTTAAATTATAATCATATCCTATATTGTAATTATTCTAACTATATCCTTCTTATCTCAATTCATACTTATACAAGTTATACATATCGCTAATTATAATAAATTAACAGAAAGAAATAACAAGGACAAAAAAAAACTTTTTAATTAAACTATCATACTGTATTTACATCTATTTGTTCAAAATAACTACTGAGTTGATACTTAATTTAGATTATAAATTAAATTATAGATAAAAATAAAAACATTAATATTGTTCCAGCAACATTAAAAGTCCAAAGAGATTTCGTTAAGGAATGTTTCACCTTTAAATAACTAATTTGTTATCGAAACTTGCATTCAGAAGCAGGAATATAATCGTATTGTTATTGTTATTATGCCCAAGGAGAAAACATATCTTATTTGTTAAAGAGTCTCTTAACTTGAATGTTTATTTCTTAAGCCAACCCCTCATAAGTTAACCTTTTTTTGTTTCAATGAAGGTTATTTTTGTTATTTTCCAACTTTCTTTAGGTATTTCTTTAAATAGGAATATTTTAAATAACACAGTATTGTTTTGTTATCACTAAGTTCGTTTATCGAAGGAATCTTATGAACCCTAAACATAAGAATTTTACTACTCGGATACGTACTAACTTATCAACAATATAACCTTGTAGTTTGTAACCTCCCTTTTTCTTCGAAATTTTAGTTGTACTTATTTTTTCTTCGAAATTTTTCTTTTTGAAAAAAAGGTATTCTTATTTAATTGATTTTGCATTTTTTTTTACTCAATTTTGAACAAATGGTTTCTTAATAATTCAGATTAGAGTGAACATTCTTTCGAGTTATCTCATTACACCTGGAATTGAACCTGTAAGTCTAATTTCTTAGTCGGCGTTTATTAGACAAGAAATATTCGTGAGAAATCGTGATTTTGTTTACATTGATATCACTGTAAATAAATACAATAACTGGAATGTTCAAAGTAACATTGCTTGTAGACTGCATACGAATTCGTTCTTTTTTCTCGATTTTTTGAATGCGCCCAAAACATTTTATTTTTGTTCGTAAGAACAGTTGTATCGTTAAGATCTTCTAAAGTAATTCGCACTAGAGATTTGCATACAATGTAACCGCTGCATCTTACAAAGTCGAACGATTTATATCATTCCTTACTGATTTGTACGACTCATTCCTCACTGATTTGTACGAATCATTCCTTTTAAAAGCATACGAATAATTTCCCACTGATTTTTACGAATCATTCCCCACTGATTAGTACGAATTATTTCTTTCAAATTCTTACGAATCATTCCTTACTGATTAGTAGGTATCAGTCCTTACGGATTGGTATAATAATGTCCAGTTTTCCTAGACGTGACTCCAGGAAATAATCGCTTGTGTTGATCGCTGCGAGTGATTGCAGCCGCCTGTTCCTGGAGCAGTCATAATCGCAGTCTCTATAGTGATCCTTAGTGTAATACACATGCAGGGTCGGAAAAAGTACTGCTACTATGATGATTTTATAATAGGTTGTAAAAGCATAATACAATAAAAATATGCGATTGGCCTCGAGGAAGCCATGCGCCTCAATAATTAGCAGGCTATTTATTTGTAGACGGTAATCTCCAATAATATAGCCGACTGATTGGAATCAAATTTCGTCAGGATTATCATAAGCTATGTATCATAACGTAATATGTATAACATGTATATCTAAAGAACTGATCAGTAACGATAAATGTAAATAAAAAAGATGATTACTATTCACACAATTATGTTGCTTTTCCTTGTGTAGCAAATAAGACCAAACTCAAAACATTTGTTATCCCTTCATCTCAGATGAAACATTTTTAATGAGAGAATACAAAAGACAAAAGATTGTTGACAGATGGTCGAAATAAGTTGAAATAGGATTATTTGAATTATGAATTATTCATCCACATTTTTTGACTCGCCCAAGTTTTCTAACACCAAAACATAAGNGAGGTGGAAAAATAAAATGATAACTAAAGGAAAAATAATAAAAAGTTCAGGGGGAAAAAAAAGTAGTTGAAATATAATTTTTAATTATATATTATATGCTAATAAAAAAACAAAGAGATTCGTTTTTTAAAAACCTCTGTAAACCCAATACGAACTGAGTTATTGCTCGTTGAATGACGGTTATTTTTCGAGAAACCCGAAATTAAAAACTTTCAACCTTAAATAACTTGAAAATGGTGAAGTTTTTGGGGAAAACTCAAAGGACCATTTTTAAAGAACATAAAAAACTCTTTCCAATGCATTTTTTGATGCAGTCCCCTTTAATTTTCAATTTAAGAGATTTCTATTTTTGGTCTTCAGGGGTACCCCTGAAGACCAAAAATAGAAATCTCTTTCCAATGAGCTCTTATAACAATTGTTTGCATAAGATTTGACTGAATTATAACAAAAATAAAGTCAATACTTTTTTTTTGTTTTGAAAAATTTAACAGTAAGACCCTCGCCATTACCACCCTAATTAAAATTAATCAAAACCCATTTGCAATTAACTTAATTTAGGTGTTATTGATATGATCCAAGTGATTTGACCTGTTTTGAATGCTTATTTTAGGAAAAATAATTGATTACAGGGTAATTGCAGTTTTACATAGTACGTGAATGCAAACTTTGATCCACCAGATCTCATTCAATTTTTTTGATACAAAGTTAAAAAAAACAACAAAAAAACAATATTTTCATTAAGAAAGCCCCTACAATTAATATTTGAAACATTTTTCCATATCATGAATAGTTGTTAGTAGATTTAGGAAAAAATTATTTATTTTTAAAAATTACAAAAATGCAATTTTCCCTTTAATAAATTATTTTTCCTAAAATAAGAATTCAAAACAGGTCAAATCACTTGGATTATGTCAATAACACATAAAACTAACAAATTAGACAATACTGTCCTGTAAAAATATAAAATCAATAAAGTACGTGATAGGATGCGTGGAAGCTATGTGCCGCACCAATTGGCAGTCTATTTTTTTAGTATTTCCTTAAGATTGCCTGGGCCACTTATTTTATTCTTACTCTTACAACTCACTTTTACTCGACCTATCTATTTACATTATTAAGTAAAGGGCGCTTTATTAAGTAAGGGAAGGGGCGCATTTTTTATCTTGCGGGCGGGCGCTATCAGAGCTAGCTACGCCACTGGTACTTTTACAGATGTAGGTCCTTATAAAAAAAAAAAACTTTGTGTAAATTTGGAAGAGAAACTAATGGAATCAGACGCAGAAAGTATAAAATTAATATGGGGAACAACAGTACCCTAATTTAATTATGACCCATCAAAATTTCAACAAAATCGGACTAGTAGTGTTTTCAGACATGTAAGTTTACTGGTGCTTTACCATAAAATTATTTTTACGTTAGGCATGCGCTAAATATTGAGAAACTGATGAAGATAAGTTTTCCTAGACGTGACTCCAGGAAATAATCGCTTGTGTTGATCGCTGCGAGCGATTGCAGCCGCCTGTTCCTGGAGCAGTCATAATCGCAGTCTCTATAGTGATCCTTAGTGTAATACACATGCAGGGTCGGAAAAAGTACTGCTACTATGATGATTTTATAATAGGTTGTAAAAGCATAATACAATAAAAATATGCGATTGGCCTCGAGGAAGCCATGCGCCTCAATAATTAGCAGGCTATTTATTTGTAGACGGTAATCTCCAATAATATAGCCGACTGATTGGAATCAAATTTCGTCAGGATTATCATAAGCTATGTATCATAACGTAATATGTATAACATGTATATCTAAAGAACTGATCAGTAACGATAAATGTAAATAAAAGAGATGATTACTATTCACACAATTATGTTGCTTTTCCTTGTGTAGCAAATATGATCAAACTCAAAACATTTGTTATCCCTTCATCTCAGATGAAACATTTTTAATGAGAGAATACAAAAGACAAAAGATTGTTAACAGATGGTCGAAATAAGTTGAAATAGGATTATTTGAATTATGAATTATTCATCCACATTTTTTGACTCGCCCAAGTTTTCTAACACCAAAACATAAGTTATTTCTCACCAAGTAATAAGCTAGGATGAATTCTACAATGTTTTAGGTTAAAAGTAAAACTTATACATATCTATGTTTATACTTAGAGTAAATGAACAAACATTTGGTTTTCATATACTATGTTAATTGGAGGGAGGATGGTCTATTAGTTGCTGTTAGCATAAAATTATGTAATTTATTCCTTACTATATATTTTTTAAATATAATCCTATTATAGATACCACGATTTATTCATTCTTTAAAATGAAAAATTCAAATACATATCATGTGTTGTATTTATATGAATAATAATACAAGCCGCGCCCTCTTATTTTTCTTTTGTTTTGTAAATTATTAATTTTGTTTTTTTTTCTTTTTATAGAATAGTTTTTTGTTTGTTGTTTCGAAAAAAAAGGGGTTTCTTATGTCAATAGTGTTAATATGTATTCAGGGAATATGAATAATTAATGGGTACGAATGTTAAGGAGGAAGAAAGGTGCGCGGATTTTTGCGGGGTTTTGGTCGAGGGTTCAAGTTCCTCGTGGTATATGGATGTCCTGGGGTGGTTAAAGGGTGGGGGTCCTTTAGTACGCAGGATCCGCCGCGAGCAGCGCCCCTGTAGTCTTATCGGCTCTCAGTCGTGCCCTGATAGCGGTAGTTCGCGGTTCTTTGCTACGCTCGTTGTGTATTTCTCTTCTCTTGCTGTTACCTACTACACTGTATCGCGAGTTTTTATATTGTCTCTTTCGACCGGTTCTGATGAGTTAAGTTCGTTTGTTTGTATGTTGAAATATTGTTAAGTTGTGTGTGTATGGGAGTATGCTTCACCCGGGCTTGCAGTCCCAGCCGCCGGATCATCTCAGGCCTATTCAAGACAGCCTTAAGCCAGGATGGTCCGTCCACATCGCTGCAGACGATCGTCTATTTTATTTCAAGTAAGTTCATTTGTCTTTCATAAAAATCTAATAAAAACAAACGTACCTGATCTATAGATTTCACTCTTAAATTATAATCATATCCTATATTGTAATTATTCTAACTATATCCTTCTTATCTCAATTCATACTTATACAAGTTATACATATCGCTAATTATAATAAATTAACAGAAAGAAATAACAAGGACAAAAAAAAAAACTTTTTAATTAAACTATCATACTGTAATTTTAATTTTAAAATGTATCTTTTCATCTATTTGTTCAAAATAACTACTGAGTTGATACTTAATTTAGATTATAAATTAAATTATAGATAAAAATAAAAACATTAATATTGTTCCAGCAACATTAAAAGTCCAAAGAGATTTCGTTAAGGAATGTTTCACCTTTAAATAACTAATTTGTTATCGAAACTTGCATTCAGAAGCAGGAATATAATCGTATTGTTATTGTTATTATGCCCAAGGAGAAAACATATCTTATTTGTTAAAGAGTCTCTTAACTTGAATGTTTATTTCTTAAGCCAACCCCTCATAAGTTAACCTTTTTTTGTTTCAATGAAGGTTATTTTTGTTATTTTCCGACTTTCTTTAGGTATTTCTTTAAATAAGGAATATTTTAAATAACACAGTATTGTTTTGTTATCACTAAGTTCGTTTATCGAAGGAATCTTATGAACCCTAAACATAAGAATTTTACTACTCGGATACGTACTAACTTATCAACAATATAACCTTGTAGTTTGTAACCTCCCTTTTTCTTCGAAATTTTAGTTGTACTTATTTTTTCTTCGAAATTTTTCTTTTTGAAAAAAAGGTATTCTTATTTAATTGATTTTGCATTTTTTTTTTTTACTCAATTTTGAACAAATGGTTTCTTAATAATTCAGATTAGAGTGAACATTCTTTCGAGTTATCTCATTACACCTGGAATTGAACCTGTAAGTCTAATTTCTTAGTCGGCGTTTATTAGACAAGAAATATTCGTGAGAAATCGTGATTTTGTTTACATTGATATCACTGTAAATAAATACAATAACTGGAATGTTCAAAGTAACATTGCTTGTAGACTGCATACGAATTCGTTCTTTTTTCTCGATTTTTTGAATGCGCCCAAAACATTTTATTTTTGTTCGTAAGAACAGTTGTATCGTTAAGATCTTCTAAAGTAATTCGCACTAGAGATTTGCATACAATGTAACCGCTGCATCTTACAAAGTCGAACGATTTATATCATTCCTTACTGATTTGTACGACTCATTCCTCACTGATTTGTACGAATCATTCCTTTTAAAAGCATACGAATAATTTCCCACTGATTTTTACGAATCATTCCCCACTGATTAGTACGAATTATTTCTTTCAAATTCTTACGAATCATTCCTTACTGATTAGTAGGTATCAGTCCTTACGGATTGGTATAATAATGTCCGTACTTATAATAATGTACGTATTTTTCGTATTGCGACCGCAGCCTTAGTTGTCCCTTAGGTATAAAATCTTTATCTGTTTTTTAAAAAAAAAACATAATTTCATGAATACGTTTGATGTACGTTACATTAGAAATGAATAAAAAATGTAAACTATTAATTAACGCAACAAATATAAAATTATCGAAGAAAGTGACAAACTGACAGGTTACCTGTTGTTTATGAATTAATTATAATATGATATTGTGTTTATCCGCTTAAACATATGTTTCCTACTGCAAAATATCAGAGTAAATATAATTCGTTAATTAATTTGTATAGATCAACAGTTTCACCGATTTAATATCACTTAAGTTCGCCGATTTTGCTTTAGTTGCTGAAACCGCGATCCTGGTTTGTAAGGTGCTCTCACATTCTCATAATTACAGCAAAATTAACTGTCTTACAAAGAATATCAACTAATCAGAAATATTTATATTCAAAAGATCAGGGAAAAATTTAAGCTTTTGGTATGACAAAATCTAACAATACTTTCTTATATACGTAGTGAGACTGAATTTAAATCCAATGTCTAGTATCAATTTATTTCACATTTTAAAATTCTTCCAAAGGTAATTTGTTTACAATTTTTTTTTTTTCGTTTATTATTTATTAGTTACAACTGCATATGCAAATTAATGATATCAAGTAGCTTGTTAAATGTTGCATCACAACATCACATATTTGAGACCCCACCCAATGTTTCTGCTCTAATAAATTTGGTGATTACAATATTATTGGCCTCAAAGATGATCATTGTTATCTTTAAGCGCCACCTCGAATTACCATGAATATGAAGAGAGGATTGGTTTTGGACAAGAGGATTCAGATGGTGGATGACCTTGGCGTGGAAGGACTTTTGACGAGAGGATGCTAGGAAGGATATCTAGGAAGGATATGGACGTAGGGAACTTTTATGTCGTCATGTATTATATACGGAAGAAGCATTGCATATTTTATGTTTGGTAGAATTCAGGATTGCGATTGCAGGGATTGGATCCTATAAGAATTTGATGCTTTGGTCTTGGTCAATCCAGAACAGTTTGAGTATTTACAAATAGCTTTTATTATAAGATTATGTACAGTCAGCGTTCGTTAGTGATAAATTAGATCAGTTGTCCAAAAGTCTGTGTAAAGCCTTGTATCGTCTTTTCATTTCCGTTTGTTTTAGTATTGTATGTCGTTTAAGTGAAGTCTTAAGTTCCGCACTTGTTTAGAAATTGTAAATGGATTATATAAAGAGACCGGAGGACGAAAACGAGACAGTAGCTCTAATACAACAACTTTAGAATCTTCAATACTTAATACTTTCTTGAGAGGAAGTCTAGGGTCTTAGACACTAAAAATGATAGCAACCGTATAAACAAAGGTATGTTTTCTTGTTTTTTATTCTCAATGGGAAAAACGTACTACTTATTTATTACTTAATAATATTATAGTATGTAGATTTGTAGATATTATTCTTTAATCAATCTTTTAAAAAAATGTCTAAAAAGTGTTGTTGATTGGCTTTGAACGCTGAAACTCATATTTGTTTTATTAGTTACCTGTAGTCTATTATACTACTTAAAGAAAATCCGTGATATATATTTAAAGCTTATAAATGTCCCCAGTAGTAAAAACCTAAATGTGAAAGAAGTGCCAAGTTCCAGTCCCAATTCAAAAAAATTCAGCCTAAAGTAGTGATATCCTTTATTGTGGCCTGCTCCTTCTTTTAGACTTAGACCATAACTTCTCTTCTACTTTCATCAGCAAGACTACACTTTTATTTCTATTGCTTAACACTTAGCCTGTTTCTGTATGATAATACGCTGACTTTTACCTTTTTCAACTTCAAATTCTGTCGACTTCTTATTACCCACGTAACTCCTATATGACAACACATGATATACTAATGATTTACGGGGCTATGAGAGATCAAAGCCTAAAAAATAAAAAAATAAAAATATATAACATCTAGCTCCAATTAAGGTACAAAATAAGTCATAGCATCAAGCTTGTAGGTCTTTAAAAATCAGTATCTGAGAGTGCTTCAGTAACAATGATATCTTTAAAATTCTCCCTTGTTGACGAAGCTAACACGTACTTACCGGGCGGTAAGGGCTCAATTTTTTCCTAAGCTAGTTACGCTTAATTTATGTTTCAAATTTTTAAAGACCATCGTAATAGAAAGCAGAGATGCGAGGATGAGAAAAAGCGAATAAATTAGTGCAGATACACTATATGCTTGCTGAAACTTGACCTTGCGCACTGCCACTAAACTAATGTATTACAATTTATACAGATATTATACGAATAGTTTATTTATTTTAATTTTGCCAAAGTTTGAGATGATATTATAAACAATTATTTGTTAGATGGTACAATATTTAAAATAAAAAACTTCAAATTAACTTAGCTATTAATTTATTTTTTTAATTTAACTATAATTCCATCATACAATTTATAATTATGTAAAAACATTATATTTTAGATAATGATGAACATACTTTCAAAAAAGCAAAGCTTGAGGATCAATTAATTAATAAAAATGGTTCACTTTCTTTATCATTATGCTTTCATTTTTTTTTTTACTTTCACTCATAAATCAAATGAACATATTTTAATAATATCTACTCAATAATAAATGAAATAATTGAAGGCCTTCAATAATAATTAAATATGTTATCTACTTAAAAGGACATAAAAAGTTTTAAATTTCTTTATCTAAATAATAGAGACGTTATTTTGTGGCGTTTTTTAGTTACGATTCAGCGTTTTTTGTTACGAGATAAAGTGTATCTTCAGAAGGTTATTTATTGGGACAGAATTGATTCGATTTATATCTATTCAGTCCTAAACAATGTATTCTTTATCTACTTCCTTATTTCTTTCCTATATAATTGTATTTTTGTAAACATATGGATATTTTCTTTTTCTTTAACTAAAATAGGATAACATCGATGGAGTCTTTCTTTCGAGGTTTTTTTTTTTTTTTTTTTTTTTTTTTTTTTTTTTTTTTTTTTTTTTTTTT
>KZ651350.1:648147-664648 GCA_001010745.2 Gerris buenoi
ATATATATATATATATATATATTTTAAAGAAAAATATAAACTTTTATAATAGCTATCGTTATCATATCTTTTTAAAGAAAATTTATATTTACTATTCAGAATCAATAAATATCCTGAGAAACCTTATATTAATTTCGAAGGACCTCAGATGATCCTTCGTGCCTTTTGAGTAGAGAAATAATAATATTCTCTGAATTCAAATAAATATGAAAAGAAGTCAATTTTTGAGGTAAACCCCAAATCCAATTTATCGCATTCTTAACTCATATAAGAGTTTTATAAGTTCTTTATATTTCTCGTACGTTTGCTCTTTACTTAAACTTAAAGGTTTTCGCTTTACTTTTATTTTATTTTTTGAAAACCTATTAATAAATTTTTATTTATACTGAATGACAAAAATGCCTCATGCTTCTAAAGCAGCGCAGTAATAAATTGATTATATATCTCTTTGTTTTCAACATGAAAATGTTATTTTTTTTTTAGCAGTATCTAAATGCTTACTTTGACTATCACTATAGAATAGAGGAAGTGTTTAATTCATATTAAAAGAATATCAATTTAGGTATGTCAGTAGATCTACTAGCTTTAAGATTCTTTTGATATTAAATCAATTTTTCAAGCTCGTCATGTCTTCGTTTTCGCACTTTGGCCAATCAAAAATTTGTGTGGATAAATATGATGATTAATATTTTTATACATTAATTTATTATTAAAATTAACTTATACATTTAATATATTTTTGTTTTTTTAAAAAACACGATTTTTAAATATTAAAACTTGCATAGTTTTTGCCAACTTTTATTAACTTTGAACCGTCTCCACTTGAAATATAACAGCATAAAAGTACTTTCAATTTTTTTAAAATATGATAATTATTTCATTTTCTAACGCTTTGACAAATGGGTGAACAAAGTAGGTATATTTAATATAATCATACTTTTTCCTAAAGACATTAACTGCTATTTAAAATCAGTTCGAAAAACACCAGTAGTTTAAGTTTTCAATGATAACTGAAGCGAAGGTGATATCTGATTCGCTCCGGGCATACCCGAAGGGGATATTTTTGATCAAAATTTGGTAAACATACATTAAGCGTAACCCAGGAACAAAGAAATGGACTCAGCAGTGAAAAATTACACCTGATGTGGGATTATTTTTATGGTATGCTTGTTCAACAGCTTATCACCCTACTCTATATGCCGTGCACATTATTATCTTTTTACAACTATCGCCTGCCCTGCCTATGCGAAGGCCCTGAGAGCTGTACCAAATTAATTTAATTTAAATAGGACGTGACGTTTTTAACATATGGTAGTTCGGTAAAATGTTGATGGATACGGATAGACTGATATTCTGACAGACAGACATAAGACCAATAATGTTCAGGAGTCATTTAACAATGTTATTCTTCAGAATGATTGATGCTTCCGTTACCTTCGGAAGATTTGGAAGCAAATTTATTATTTAATGAAATGTACAATTTTTATCTCTGCGATTGTATATGCTCATAATTTGCATAATTGTATATTTGATATTGGGAACGTTTCACACCTGTGATAGTCATGTACCTTAGATCTTTGTCTCTAGCAAAATTTCGGGGAAAGTGTAATCATTCTGTGATAATTAAACAGAGGGGTGTGGCTGGCAAAACTGTTTTTACCAACCTTCTTACCAGCTAATTATATTCCTGATTATATGATTTTGTTCGTCATTATTTAGCCTTCTTATCTTAATATTTTATACGTTTTACGTTTCTTAATTTTAAATCTTTTTAATTGTAACAGACCAGAAAATAACTACTGCCTTTTTCTCCCCCTTATTAACATTTTTATAAATAAATAAGACCTTTAAAAGACGGGAGTTCTTTTTCATCTTTATATTTACTTTTTGATCAATAACTGTGGCCATTAAAGGTGAGGGGAATAATTTTTTTTGTCCTCATTTTTCATCGATTACTGAGATTTTTAAATGATGTATGGTCTCGTTACCTTTTGGTCGATATCCGAGACCATTAACGGATGTTTGACTTTTTTACCTCAGGCTGATGACTAAAATATTTATAGGACTTTGACTTTTTTATTATTAACCTTTTTCGTCGATAAGAAACTACTTGAAGAAGACTTCAGTAATTTCTTCTTTACGATTTAATCGATAACTGGAGGAATCGTTAAATAAGTTTGACCCAATGAATTATGAATATTTTATTCTTCAGACTGATGGCTATACTTCAATTTTTCGGTAATGTTGGAAGCTGAATTATTAATAAATGAAAAATTATGGGATTTAAATTTAGAACTCCTACGTACATGATAAAGTTTTGTTTGAGTTTGTTGGACTGATTATTTTTAAAATTGGTACTAACTAACAACTACTTTACGGTTTTAGGTCAGGTTTATCACTTTTTTTGTCTCTTTCCTATTGGTTCGGGTTGTCTGAGAGTATCTCATGACCCAACGAATTCGCAAGAGTTGTTTGTGGTTCGCTTTAACGGCGAGAGTGTTAGGGCAAGGTTCGTCTTGGGATACTTTCTTAGCGTGGATTTCTTGAGTCTTCATTCCTTTCCCTGATTCTATTTGTCTTTCAAACTACAGTAGTTTTCGTTAAAGCCTTGTGCTTTGTTTACTAATTATTGAGCCCATACGATTTTAATAAATTGTTCAAAATCGTATGCCTTCATTCGGCAAAAATCATGAGCCCGTATTCTATTTCCACTTTGAGATCCGTTATAAAATTGGTTCTCCCATGATGCTTTCTACATTTGAACGGAGATGAGATCCACCAGCACCAAACTTTTCTCATATAAAGAGAAAGTATTGTGATGGCGCGAACATGGTCCCCTTAGTCCAGAAAAGTGGGTTTTATAAAATATCTGTCTGTCGTCTGTGTAGGCGCATGGAGCCTAAATTATACTGGGTGGATTTTGACGATATTTGGCATACATGTTTAGAACAATCATACCCCTTGGAGAAATAGAGACATTAATTTTGGCTCCAAATTTGAGGGTGCTACCCTCCAAAAACTCTAAAAAACGTGGAAAAAATTATTTCTCAATAAAGTTTCTGACGATTTTGATTAAACGATTCTAAAATATAGTCCATTTAATTATGAATCCAACGCTATAAGCCGCAGCCCGGGAAAAAAGTCTAGTTCATGAGAAAATAGCATTAAACGCGAACGAAGAAAAGCCGGATTCTATTCCCCTTCTGGAAGAAATTATTATTATGACAAATTTTGACAAAATGTTCGACTATAATTTAATGTACCTAAAAAAAACTTGAAAACTAATAAATGGAAAACTCGGCCAAGTAATTATAAACTCGTACATGAGAAAGTTTGTCTGAGTTATCTCGGACCGATTTTTCGCTTAACTTCCTCTAACAAAATACATACTGCTGCTGCTACCCACAGTACATCTACCTGTGACGGGGTATTGCAAATAATATTTCGGTTGTTGTATATTCAACTCAAAGAGTCAAATAAGAGTAAGATCTCTTTTACCTTGATTTTACCCAAACAATACTAAATCCCTTGGTCCCTATTCCTTTCTGTGCAGAAAGGATGGCCAACGCCAAGGGTTGGTGACCAAGATTCAACTAAACGCTCGTTGGTCGCTCGTTAAAGCAGCGTGTACCGCCAGAAGAACCGGTTATTTAAAAAAATCAAGGACATTGACTCTTCCTATATTTTTAATTTATTTAAATATTTTAATCTTCCTTTTTGTTTTTAATTAAAACCGAATATTTTATCTTTACGCTGCACGTATAGAATAATCTGTTGGTACATTTTTAGCATTTACCAGTTCATTAACATAAACAAGTAAAAATTAACCAATTTCATATATAAATTTTTTTAAAAAATGTTTATTTATGATTGTAGAGAAATTATAAGTTCATATCTTTTTATAAAGATGCGGGATTAAAAGAAATTAAATGAGGTAATATATCAAAATTAGCGAAAGAAAATTAGTAGAATTAAATAAATTTAATTGGAGTTTAGAATCTGACCTATAACTTTTTATGTGTAAGCTTAATTTGTTTTCATTCAGGGAAATAGTAGCTTTCTACATATTAATTACTTCGTCCAGTTTGTTTTCACAGAAATTCTATTAATCCTATTGCTTAAATGGACAACAAATAGGATTTTTTTTAAAAAATAAAATTGTTTAAATAATGTTGTGTTTTAGTAATTTACGAACTTAATCAATGTAATAAATTTAAATGACCTGCTATCAAGTACCAACTCAATATCGAGTTAATAAATTCATTGACTTAATTTAATCAATAGTTAATTAATCAATCAAGTTCTATTTGTAACATCAAACATCACTGCATTCTAACTAATTAAAATTTAATTTTTAGCATGAAAATACCTATAATAATTAATTTTAGAACCCATATGACATCATAGCAATTTGGATTCAATTAATATAAAAAAAGGCTTCCCTTACTTACTTGAAATGAATATAGATTAATAATTAAAGTATTGGGGTTTTTTTGCTTGCTTTATCGTGGGATTAGCACGAAAAAAAGCTTTTTACAAACCGAACATAAAACCACCAATTAGCCTTATGACAACAAACGGATAAATCAGACTAAAACTTTTACCAACAACCTCAAATTAATTAACTACAAATAAATTACTTTTCAACTACCAGATTGAGGTAAATGAAAAAAAAAACAAAAAAAACTAAATTTAGTGTTTTTCCTGGCGAACCACAGTTTGTTGCTTTTTAATCACTTCACTCTGTTTGGCCATCTGTATCGCTTTATCTTTAGTCAGTTCAGGATCTAACTGAAGTTTCTCACTTAATTTTGAATCTTTTACCCCTACAACAATTCTATCTCTAATTAGTTCGTCCCTTAAATTTTTAAAATTACAATATCTAGACATTTTATCTAAATCAGTCACGAATGCATCGACAGTTTCATCTACGGCCTGAATTCTCCGATTAAATTTCGCTCTTTCGTATATTATATTGATTCGTGGAGAAAAATAGTTTTGAAATTTATTAACTACAACGTCGTAAAAATTGTCAATATCTTCTGAAATTTCAAACATTCTAAATATATCTTCCGCCTGCTCACCTAAACAATAAAGTAACATGTCTACTTGCTCACCCTCTCCTTTCTTTTGTAATCCACTTATTCTTCTATATCGTTCCCACCTAGCTACCCAAGCATCCCAAGATTCGGGTTTATCAAAGTCTAGTTGGGGTGGAGGGTTTACCTTAATGATGTGTCCTCTTTCTGGACTGACATCTTCAGTGTCGACGTCGCGGTCGTCGTCTTGCTTCTTACGCCTACCAGTTTTACTTCTGACACCATGTTTAACTTTCGACATAGTAAACTCAATAGAAATTAAGATATATTTTCACAAATCAATAAAACTATCTAACTCTCAAAACAAATACAAAGTGACAGCTTGTCATATTCTACACATTTAGCTTTACGTATTAAAGCAGTAACTAGAATATAGAATTTATTTTCCATTGAAACACTTATAAGTAGAGAATTTGAGGGACATAAAAAAATCGTTATACAGAGATTTTCGCTGTTTAGAAGTTCGTTATAAGGAGGTCCGACTGTATATTGGTCCTTTGAGCCGGATTCATAATATTATCACATTTTTATAATCATTATCTATTTATATAACTATAATAAAAACAAATGAACTTACTCTACTTAATCTCTTTGAAATGAAATGTTTTGCTCTTTTTCGACCTTTTCAATATACGAGTAGGTATTATACATCTTAGGTAGAATGTAAGATGTATGTTATGGTGTATAATATCTTAGGTAGAAAGGACTGAAAAAGTAGCCAGATTACACATCTATTCGATGTGGTGATCGAATAGATAGATGTGTATTGTGTATTTGATGTGATGATCAATGTGCACCATATTTGGCTTCTTTGGAATTTGAATCTATTAATATTGAATCATTTGATATTATTCCTAGTGCCATTAATAGTATAGATTGAGATTTTATGGTGTTCATTGAAAGTAATAAGGTAAAGGTTGTCAAAGAACACAGTTTCTAGTTCAATTAGTCGGTATATTGTCATAAACCATGAATAAAATTATAAAATACCACCATACTTCCATTTTCACTTGGAAGTAAATACTGACAGTTAGTCATCATAATTTACTAGTCGTATACTGACTTGTTATCATAATTTAATAGTCATATATTGTATTGTAAATCATGTTAGTCGGTATATTGTCATAAAGCTCAAATCGAATGATAAAATCCTGAGACCCGTTTCGACTGCACAACGAACATCAATACACTGACGATGAACAATTCACTCTAACGCCGAAACATATCTATATTTTTTATTTATGGTTTACGACGATATACTGACTAATTTAAATAGTGATAGTGTTAATTTTTTTGACTAATTTTTCCTGTTGATCTTCATTACTCGTTGAATTCATATATTTTCTCTCGATGGTTTTAATAGGAAAGTAATGAATAAATTCCTTTTTTAGAATTGCGAGACGATAGAAATTAATACATTTTTTATTGTAAATTCTCTGCATTTTTTCATTATTACTACTATTTCTATTATTATTTGTCTGGAAAAGTCATATTTTTTAGATAACTAAGGTTTGTATACTCTAGTAATTGCTAGTTTATAATATCGCTGGTTTTGGCAGGGTGTTGTAAATAAAAAAAAATCCTCTCAATTTGCAAATAGTCCAGGTGTTTTGTTGAGTGCCGGTTTAGAATGGTTTATATACCGGCCGGCTCGACTCAGCCCGAGGTTTAACAGGAATCCACGGGAGACTGAACTCGCAGTCCCACTGACTCACTGACTGAGTAGTTTGAGTGTATAAAATCCAGGGCAAGAGGGCTTTGACATGCATGGTTCACTCCCGCATACTACAGACTTTTCTCGTGTAATACCGTTTTGGAAGCCTGTATACGCATGAGTGCCCACTACACAGTGGGCAAGGAGTGTGTAGTAACGCTTCCCTAGCGCTAATAGCACTTTGATCGATTCCTAGGCTTACAAGCTTCGCGGTTTATGCCTTCAGTTGCTTCGTTTATTTAAAAAAAAAGGAACCCAATAGTTATTCACTTGCCTTAGCATTAAAAAAAAGTGAATGTAGTTTTAATTCGGTCTTTTTACTTTGAAGTAAAAGTTTCCCATTAATTTCTACACAATCTTCACGCAATAGTTCATAGAACACTTTAAATTCACTTTTACTAATAATAAGTTAGTACTAGCCGAAGGCATGCATAATAATTAAATTCCTTTTCTTTGCAAGACAGCAGAAAGATTACGATTTTATCTCTTCTAATATTTAAGATATTTGGACTACAGTTTTTTTTTTTTCTCCAGTTCACATCATAGAATTTATTTGTGATAAGTATTTTATCTATAATATGTTGAAATTTCCCAACTTTGATTGCCTTTTTCTTGGAAAATATTATAATAAAGAAACACAATTTATAAAGCATTTCCTCGTCTTTTAATTGAACTATTTAATCCATGATAAATTTCATAAAAGATCTGAAGATTTTTTTTTTTAATTTGACCTAGCTAAAACTCCGTAAAAATGTTCGTCAATTTTTCCAATCTAAAGTGAGAAAACTGTACACAACATCAATTAGCCTTCTCTTTAAAAGCTTTTCAACTATTATACATTTAATGTATTTTGGCTTTTGTATCCCTGCACCCCTATGTACCAAAATTTAAATTATAAAATAAAAATCACCTAGTAAATACCTGAATAAATAAAATTATTAATAATACATTTTTAACGCCTTTAACCGGCACCAAACAAAATAGGTGTCTCTCGTAAAAAGTTGTTGATTTTAGCCAAGATCAGTAGGTATTTAAGATCTTGATCGTTTTTCCTCAAGCATTATTAACCGTATATTTTTAACTCTAGGAGGCCTTTTATAATGTACCTGTCCTCCACGTGTCCTTATTAATGCAGTTTTTTAATGAGCTAATTCTAAAATGCAAATCTACGATATAGTTGTAAGAGTGAAAGCTACTTGTTTTTTGTTTCTTGACCTTTTCAATTTGTTTAACCTTGTGTTGCGTGTACGCCTGTACCGCAGTTGTTATTACCTGTTTAATTTGTAGTTAAAAAGTAGTCAGTTTGGTTTTACAGTTGCACCGTTCACTTTGCAAAGGATAAAGGAATGTAAGGGATAAAGGACGGTCACTTTTCTATTTCAAACTCATTACAGTTCCTTATTACCACTAATTGATTTGGCTTAAGCTGTAAACTAAATATAAATTATTATTCGTAATAAAATGTCAACTTATTTAGATTTTTTTAATTAACAAGAATGACTTTTTTAGGAGTGGTTTTTATTTTTATTAAATAGTTTATATTAGCTGCAATCTTATAATAAATCTAGCTAAAAGTCCGTGGTTCGATAAGGAATATTTTGTATTTAATGTAATTATTTAAATTTGAAACATTCTTTAACAGCAGTCGGGCTTCTTACTATAAGTTGCAAATTAATGGAATTTGAGGTGTGCTATGACTAAATACTGTTTTTTGGGGATTCATATATTTACTGTTGTTTTTATAATGTCTATATTGTTCAAACCTGCAATTTATACCTGCCCTTAAAACTGCCTAGGAGTTATTAATTTAGCTAATTAATTGTAAATAGGTATTAATATTATTTCAGATATTAAATTTTACAAGGAGTTCTGAATATGAATAATTTCACAAATGAAAGAATTCCAAGAGTCATATCACAGATACCTTAATTTATATGTTTTTAACCAATTTTTAAGATTTTAGTCCAAGGAGTTCCTGAAAACCCGTGCTAAATTTCATTTTATCTTTATGCTTAAGATCCATTTTTCATAACAGACAAAATTTCATATTGATAGTAGGATTTAAGGAAAAAAATAACAGCTCACTTTTGCAATATTTCGACCTGTCTTTGGGTCATCTTCAAGCTGAAAACCACATATAATGTCAGTAACTCTAGTAAATTTGCTATATTTTGTAACAATAAGTAATTAAATTTCTTTCTATATCTACCTAACTAAAAGATTACTACATCCTGTTCTTGGTAAAAAAAAAGCAATATTTTATTCTAATCTTGGTGTCAATCTATGAATAATTAATTTCAGTTATAGGTAGTCCATGCTAAATATACTTAAGGTTCTTTTATATATTAAATATTTTGTACTTACAATTTGGGATAATTTTCCAAAATTACATTTTTATTCTATGACTGTCACTATTGATTACTATATCTTCTCTGTATAAAAGAGAAAAAAATATAAACAAAATTCTATTATCAAGGTGACATAGCCCAATCCAACTATCTCAAAAAATGTATATGATAATTTGATTAGACAATTTTCAATTCACAAGAACACATTATATTAGCACAAGTTTATTTTGGGAGAGAGAGGGGTTATTGTCTCAGGACAGACAACCTCTATCTACACTATTTATTTATCTTATCGATAAATAGTAAAGTAGTTGATCCTAATGTCATTTAAAAATAAAATATAGTTGTTTAAATAGATTATGACTGTAAAAATGTGATAATATTATGTATCCGGCTCAAAGGACCAATATGTGACAAAAAGAATAATTAAAAGTTTACAATTAATAATGACGATATCGTTGCGTCCCAAAAACTTGTTTTTTATGTATTTTGTATTAATTTAATAGCTTAGTAATTGAATAATTTATAATTCTTAAACTATAATAAAGCTATAGTTATTATGCATATCTTCATTGCAGGGTAGCGTGATATTTACTTAATATACATTGCAACGTTTATTATCATAACTAATTATTTTGTTTGTAGGTTAATGATTATGACAATAATATTTATGAACTTATTATTCCATTTTAGCCAAGCTAAAATAATTCAATGTTATTATATCAATGCAAATACTTTTTTTTCATTTTATATTAATCAAATACAGTCATTGTTAGTTCTCTTATTTTATTAAACAAGCTTCTTTAAATGACGATAATATATATATACCAATGTATATATTTTTTTTGTAAAAGTATACTTATATTTTTATTCATTCATATTTTAATTATCTTAAAAATAAATGGAATAAATTATATTTCCTTAAATTGTTAGCAGCGGCATGCTAAATAATATAATAGTCTCAGAATATTAAGCCGTTAGTGTCTTGATTTTTTTTTTTTTTTTTTTTTTATGTAGTGAATTAAAATTAAGGGGGGGGGGAGAACACTTTAAATTCACTTTTACTAATAATTAGTTAGTACTAGCCGAAGGCATGCATAATAATTAAATTCCTTTTCTTTGCAAGACAGCAGAAAGATTACGATTTTATCTCTTCTAATATTTAAGATATTTGGACTACAGTTTTTTTTTTTTCTCCAGTTCACATCATAGAATTTATTTGTGATAAGTATTTTATCTATAATATGTTGAAATTTCCCAACTTTGATTGCCTTTTTCTTGGAAAATATTATAATAAAGAAACACAATTTATAAAGCATTTCCTCGTCTTTTAATTGAACTATTTAATCCATGATAAATTTCATAAAAGATCTGAAGATTTTTTTTTTTAATTTGACCTAGCTAAAACTCCGTAAAAATGTTCGTCAATTTTTCCAATCTAAAGTGAGAAAACTGTACACAACATCAATTAGCCTTCTCTTTAAAAGCTTTTCAACTATTATACATTTAATGTATTTTGGCTTTTGTATCCCTGCACCCCTATGTACCAAAATTTAAATTATAAAATAAAAATCACCTAGTAAATACCTGAATAAATAAAATTATTAATAATACATTTTTAACGCCTTTAACCGGCACCAAACAAAATAGGTGTCTCTCGTAAAAAGTTGTTGATTTTAGCCAAGATCAGTAGGTATNCTAGAAGAAGGTTGAGTCCGGGGGGGAAGGGTGAGATCTTGAGAGTGACATAATACTAACTGTGTAGACAGAGTGAGGGAGATAGTAGGTATATTAAAATGTCAGCGAGAAAAGGAAAGTTGATAGTAGTTGTGCCTTCCCCCACTACACTTCAGCCACTATCCTACTTCCCTTCTCATGTTCCATAACTATACTACTTCCCTTCTCACAATAAAGTAAATACATCTATGACAAGGTAACTAGGAAATAAGAGAGACCTTTCTGGGGAATCAACTATTAGATATTTCAGTTTTTTTTACTTAGATTAAAATTAAGAGTATGCTAATTACTTTAATAGCCCTAGTTAAAGTAATTGCCTTATTAGAACTAAATAATTTGTTGTTACATACCTATATCTAGTTTGAAATTAGTTTTAAAGTTTAATTTATGTTTTATTGACCATTTGTATTTTATTTGTTTGTTTTAGGTAAGTTACCAGTGTTATGCAGGTTTGATCACCCTCTAAATCAGAATTAAAATGCATAGCTATATTTCACCTTGAGGTATGATTTTTTCTGAATATGTATTTGCAGCAAATGTTATCAAAATCGGTACAGTAGTTTATGCTCTACGCGTCTACACAGACAAAAGACGCAGACAACAGAAAAAAAAAATAAATAAAAATTGTGACTCAGGAGACACTAAAGCGTGTTCGTATATTAAGATCTCAGTACCGAGTTTAATGTAATTATTTAAATTTGAAACATTCTTTAACAGCAGTCGGACTTCTTACTATATTTAAATTCACTTTTACTAATAATTAGTTAGTACTAGCCGAAGGCATGCATAATAATTAAATTCCTTTTCTTTGCAAGACAGCAGAAAGATTACGATTTTATCTCTTCTAATATTTAAGATATTTGGACTACAGTTTTTTTTTTTTCTCCAGTTCACATCATAGAATTTATTTGTGATAAGTATTTTATCTATAATATGTTGAAATTTCCCAACTTTGATTGCCTTTTTCTTGGAAAATATTATAATAAAGAAACACAATTTATAAAGCATTTCCTCGTCTTTTAATTGAACTATTTAATCCATGATAAATTTCATAAAAGATCTGAAGATTTTTTTTTTTAATTTGACCTAGCTAAAACTCCGTAAAAATGTTCGTCAATTTTTCCAATCTAAAGTGAGAAAACTGTACACAACATCAATTAGCCTTCTCTTTAAAAGCTTTTCAACTATTATACATTTAATGTATTTTGGCTTTTGTATCCCTGCACCCCTATGTACCAAAATTTAAATTATAAAATAAAAATCACCTAGTAAATACCTGAATAAATAAAATTATTAATAATACATTTTTAACGCCTTTAACCGGCACCAAACAAAATAGGTGTCTCTCGTAAAAAGTTGNACTTAACAAATTGAAACGACGGGTAGTTACAAACAAAATTCAAAAACCAGTATAATATTTTAGTGCATTAGAATTATATTTAAATAACATAAAAAGTAAATAAATATATAACAGTGAATTCAAGCGATGGCGTAGAGGTTATAAAGTCTCTTCGAACGGTTACCCTTTAGGTTTTAGGTCGGCGCCCCCTCCACTAGAGACATTTTTATTTGCCTAGTTGGCCCGACCTTCTAAAATTCAAAATCTAACGCTCTCATTGGCTCCTTCTCTATTTTCCCGCGCTGTCAAAAAACAATACTAATTTTAAAACTAGTGTAGTATGCAATTTTTCGATTTAGTGTCTCACATCAAGTAAAGTATATAAAGAGCTGATCCTTCCTTTAATGACATAATGATAAGTTGATCCTAGTTTGAATTAAATTGTAAAATAAACTAAAGTTTCTTGAAAGTATATTCTGTGTGATGTCAATGCCTGCAATTTATGTTAGATATTTTCTTTATCTGTTGTTTTGGAACATGTTACAAAATTGATCAGTTTTAATGGTACCATAATATTGGATGACGTCAAAGTTTGAACGTGCATGTCACGTAGTATAATGTTGTGCAAAGCTATAAACAGTAATGGCTTTGTGTTGATAAGACTACTGCTAAGTTCGTGCTACGAGTCCATAGATATTCTCTGTTTATTTTGTCGGCTTCTATAGTCATAGAATCAGTTTAATTTTAACACCTTTATTTAAAACTAGTTTGGTTTTCTTAATTTAAGCATAGAAAAGCTCTAGTATTAAACAGTATTGATAAAGATTTTATGGTATTTATTCATAACGAAGGTAAAGTAATAAAGGTAGGAAATAAAAAAACTCTAATACTAGTTCAATTAATCAGTATATTGTCATAAAAAGTTAATAAAATACTGACTGGTTTCGACTGTACAGTCATATTCAGTTTACTACTTAAATTTTTACAAATCAAGCTTGTTATATTAGAAGTTACGAGTTCCAGGTTTGGGAAAGATAATAGAAGGGCTATATTGGAGATATATCGGAAATAATTGCAAGATAAAAAGAACGCTTTATATACTACGTTTTTAAATTTTCTGTCATAAATCATAAATTTGATACATGTCAAAATGAAGATTGTAAATATGGGACATGCCAAAACAAATAAAATAACTTGCTGATTAATATGAACAGCACAATCTGCTGAAAACGAATTAAATTATGCTGAAAGATGGATAAAAGTAAGAGTATTAAAATAATGAAACATTGCCATCGTGTTCTGAACTCTTCTAAAAGTTTAAAATGTCCAGCTACTCGGGAAGTTAGTTAAAAATCGATTGCAAGATTTGTACTGGACAAACAAACAAACAAGAAAGCAAGCTAATAAAAACGCAGTAAAAAAAATATCTTCTAGTTGAGGAATTGGAATTATAGGGAGTCCTTAATGCAAAAATTCTTCTAATTTTATGTAATCATACCTTAACACAATTATTGTTTTATGAATTGTTCGGTTAATTTATTCAAATATGTATTTGTTATAGACATTACTTGTTAATGGATCATTTTAAGGTGAGTAAAATTTACAATTGGTTAAATTTAAAAATGGTTATTGTTCACCCATTACCACGGCATCATAAGGCCTTGAGTTCATATTGTCTTAGAATTTTAAATATTTGTTTAACAATTTAAATAGTAATATGTACATATAAATAATTGAGGATCAAGTTTTTCCTTCTAGATAACTACCACTTTTTAAAAGTCACAGATGATCTGGGGGAAATTTTTTATTATTTATAGGTATTAATATTCAAATTGTTATGTAAAATTCTAACATAATCAAGGACTCGAGGTTTGGTAATGCCTCTAATGGGTGAAATATAACCATTTTTTAAAATTAATTAATTGCTTATTTTACTCACCTTTATCATCCATTAACAAAGAAATGCAAAATTATCAAAGGTGCAAATTAGTAAGAATTATTCTTCAATAAAAGCCCCCACTGTAGCTCTGGTACTAATATAGGGTGAAATCCCTACCATTACGTACACACTACCCTAATAATCCTATAAACCTTTGTTTCTCAATTATAGATTGCCGATATACCCCTGGGAATCCAAACAGCGCGCTAGGAAGCTATGTGCCACACTAATTGGCAGATTACTAACTGGCTCCAAGGTAACCGCACGTTCACGTGGATACCCTTTGCCTCCTTCCATCCACGTGTATTAGGGCACTAAGGACACTTCATTTTATACTTCCTTAAATTTAAAAGGAAAAATTTGTCATAGGTATTATACGTAGGTAGGCTGAAAAGTAATGCACAGATGCTTGTAGAACGCGAACGAAATTACCTTTAGAAGCGCGAAGGGTGGCATTTGGAAGTGGCACTCCCCCTCTATAGGCATGCGCAATTTGAAGGCCTTAAGTTCATCCAGTGAATTTTGAGCAGCGAAAGTATGGAGACATGTTCTAGTGCTATGTAAGCGCGAGTTGAACTGCGTGCTGTTTACGAACTTTTTAACAGCTGAAAAAGTGACTCTTACTGAGATTTATCGTCGTTTAAAGGTTATTTATGGCGAGGATGCTGTTGATGGGCCCACTGTAAATCAATGGTTATTAAAATTTTGTGCTTGCGAGCTTGGAAAAGCCATAAATGTTGATGAACCACGCAGTAGACGTCCGATAACTGCAACAGACGCAAACATCACAATCTTGTCGACGATTTGATTCAAAATGACCGGCGAATCACTCAAGAGAGTATCGCAAGCCATATTGGAATATCTAAGGCACATGTCGGCTTCTTTTTGTCAAATCATTTTGAATCAAATCGTCAACGAGTTTGCGATTTTTATCGTCTGTTTCAATGATTGGACGTCCACTGCGTGGTTATTCAAAATTTATGGCTTTTCCTGGCTCTCAAGCACGAAATTTACTACCCATCGAATTACTGTTTACCTATCAACAGCATCGTCACCATAAACAACCTTAAAACGACGATACATTTCAGTTGGAGTCACTTTTTCAGCAGTTCAAAATTCGATAACATCGCGTTTACAGCACTGGAACACGTCTTCATACTTTTGCTGCTCAAAATACTCTGGAAGAACTTAACGCCGTCAAATTGCGCATGCGTATAGAAAGGGAGTGCCTCTACAAAATGCCGCCTTGCGCACTTCTGAAGTTAATTTCGTTCGCGTTCTACAAGCATGTGTGCATTACTTTTCAGCCTACCCACGTAGTTTTACCATGAGCCAAATTAAGTTAAAAGTTTCCCGGGCTGAGATATATGTATGTATGTAAATTGAGGAAGGATAAAAAATCCAAAGGAAGTATTTTTTGTAAAACCAACTTTTAACTAAAATTTAAGGCCCCCGCACACTGGCGATTTACCGTTAGTAGAACACGTGATTATGGTGGCCCGCACACGAGTGATTAAATACCTACGACGATTTAAAAATTCTAACTTGTCCGATTCCTTGGGTGAGTCAACTGTTGCCGGCAGAATGAGACACAGGTTTAGACTAGCGGGCATCTGCCTCTAAATTATTTAGTCACCGAGATTAAAAGTTGCTCAGTGTTCGGCCACCCTAAACGGTCATCATACGTCAGCTTACGTAAAATTAACACATCTGTCAATATAATCACCTGTACATTTTTATTTTATTATTATTATTATTATTTATTTTTTTTTTTTACATAAATTGTTGTTATGAAAGTAAAATCCCAAACTGTATCTGCTTAATGTCGTAGTGCAGTTATTAGGGAGTGGCATTTGGCACCTCTTTCTTAAACTATTATTTTTTCATAAAATCGATATAACTCTGCAAAAGAAGAAAATTTTTAAAACATCACTAAAAACTAAAAAAAAAAAAAAAAAAACACTTATTTCTCTACTATTCAAATAAATGCACTATTATTATATTATGTTTGTATGAACTATATTTAATACAAAATAAAATTTAAAAAGAAAGAATACGGTTTCAAAACCGTCTTCTCTATTGTTAATATATAAAAATTATTTATTTATTGTGCCCTTATACTGTTTCAAAGTGGACACATAAAACTTTGAAGTGAATTACTCTTTTCTTCAAAACATTTGAGCAAACTTTTATAATAGCTTTTGCATCTAACATAAGCTGAAGAAGTTTTGCTTTTTTTCAGGTTTATTATTAGTTAAGGAAAGGTGGAAACTTAAAGATATAACTCAATGGCGTAACTAAAGAATCCGGCCCCCCCCCCCCCCC